>CALYLW010001989.1:0-132284 GCA_944989445.1 Ampullaceana balthica
TATAATTATTTTTAGACTCAGTTATCTATCATTCTTGATTGAATTAAATAAACAAAATCTACAATAATAGTTGTAGCTTACTTACTTGTAGAAATAGGTTCGTCTGCATTTTGAAGCCAAAGTTTCCTTCCAACATTCCTATTAATATTACTACTAGTACTAGTATTAGTATTACTATTGTCACACTTCGACGTCATTGAGAGGAGTGTTCGCTCATGGACTTACGAATTTAACTTGTCAATATCCATAATAAAAATCAAAATAATTTTAGTTTAAAATGGAAATATAATGTTTTAAATTTCGAAAATCATGCATGAAAGCACATTATTATTTATTAAATGATCATTTACACACATAAAATTGGACGATGTGGCAAAAAAATGTCCGCCATTTTGTTGACTTTTGAAAGCAGATTCGCGCGATGCGCTGTAAAAATCAAATTATTCGCGCGTATACGGGCGTATACTGGCGTTTTTCACGCTGCTAGTGTAGCCACTCACACTATGTTATTGCATTTGTTTTTCTAGAGGTTTCAGATGCTCGTTCGCGCGTATACTAGATTGGCGAATTCGCGTGCAGTGGAGCCACAGCCTAATTAGGCGCAATATATAATATATAGGGATAACTTTATTTCATACATAATTATTTATTAGCTTTGCTGTATAACATTTAAGCTAAAATATAAATCATACATTATTTTATTATATTTTGTGAGGCCTATACCCTCAACTTATTGTTTTTAGCAATGATGGTGAACCTATGCCACGCGTGCCACAGACGACACGCAGAGCCTCATCAGCCGGCACGCGACTAACATATTACTTTTATTATCATATCACTGTGCTGGCACTTTGTGTTGGCACTTTGGTATATAAAAGTAGGTTTCAATTGAATTTTGGACACGCAGCCATGAACAGGTTTGCCATCAATGGTTTATAGCAGTGTTATGATTAATGAATGAAATTAATATTTATGTTTGTAATTGGTGCATATAGAAGAAAATAAAATTTAAAAAATCCAAATAAAAAATACAAGCCTAGACCTAGAGCTACTTTTTATCATCTTTTGTAAAGAGACACATCAAATAAACCAATCTTTTCACTATTTAATAACTTTTTAAAAAAAAGAATAAATTATTATAAAAAATCTTTTTTTTAAAAGGACACGCTTTTATTCATATATATAAAGTGCACTAAAAACAGAAAATAAACAATTTAAATCCGTAAACCTATCGACTGCACATAAAGCGTGGGGCGCCCATCACAACTCATTTCTTTTTGCAACTACACTTTTACATATAGAAACATTATTCTAATTAATATGATAGTAGCATGTATATGATCAAAGTTGTGGAAACTTTTAATGTTTATTAATATTCTTATAAACGTGTATTTATGTTTCGCAGCCTTGTACATAATAGCGAGTTGTGATGAGGGTCCCACGCTTTTATTTTCTTCTTTTTAGTGCAATTTCTATATGTAAATAAAAGCGTGTACTTTTTTAAAAAATAAATATTTTTTTAATAATTTATTTTCTACTTTTTAGTATCAAAATTAGATTATTAATTACAAATTTATGTATAAAAAACAAACATTTTCCCCAACTGAAAATTGAACCTCGTACCTCTATGTCTGCAACCGATCACGCCAATATTTCGGCCAGCAAGACTTGACCAATATAGTTCTTTTTAAACGTATAATAGAAACTCTTTACAATCAACTTCTGACATCAACACATTAAGATCACTTGTATCCCTCTAGGGCAAATTGAGGCGTGGCTCATTGACGTGAGTAATAATATTTTATACTAGCATACCCGTCGTGCTTAGCAACGATCTCAGTAATAAAACAACCCCGTAAAAACAAAGTTTTTGACTATAAATCCCTTATATGTGAGACAGAACTTAAATTATTGATTATGTTCAAACGCGACAAACATTTACAGACTGAAACCGAATTTATCTCCCCTGGCTTTAAAACTGTGGGGAAGGGGGAGGGGGTGTGGACATGGATGGGTGGCGTCAACGCGTTAACTCAACTCCAGGTGGTTTACCTGGTTAAAACACGAGATGTGTTCACCGATGGCTGGAGTGAAGTCAAGTGACCCGTAAAATTTAAACAATAGCGACCGCTACATATAGTTTATATAGATAAACTAAAAATGCATTAATTTCATTACGGTACGTTCGATCGATCTGAAATTTTGATACGATGCATTGTTAGGTAACACAAGTCTGTGTGCCAAATTTCAGCTCGATGGCATCTCGGGAAGTGGGTCATTTTTTACTTTTGTTTTTCCGCCCGACGTACGAAGAGATGACGACAGACAGAGAGAGAGAGAGAGAGAGAGACAAGATTTCGAAGTTAATATAAGGGATTTAATAAAACAACCCCGTAAAAACAAAGTTTTTGACTATAAATCCCTTATATATGAGACATAACTAACAGTATTGATTATTTTCAAACTCTTAACTCAACTTTGCTTCATAACCCTAGGGGGGGGGAACCGAGCTCAGCGTGACACGTAAAATGTAAACAAAATCACGCCCATTCTTCGATGGGTCGCGTCAACGCGTCAACTCAAACTCTCACGTGGGGAAAAAACAATAACAAACAGTAAATTTGTATTACATGCGTTATAAAAGGATAAACTAAAAATGCATTAATTTAATTACGGTACGTTCGATCGATCTGAAATTTTGATACCATGCATTGTTATGTAAGACGGCTCCATGTGCTAAATTTCCGCTCGATCGGATCACGGAAAGTGGGTAATTTTTACTTTTGTTTTTCCACCCGCCCAAGACAGAGATGACGACAGACAGAGACGGCGGTGAAGTTAATATAAGGGATTTAAAAATGAATACATTTAAAGAAACCAATGAGTGGAATGTTTTTTTTTAATTCTGCCAGAAACCTTCGCGAAAGTTGGCTAAAAAAATAGTCAAATTTTCATAGCAAACGGACAAATAAATTAATAATTAAATAGCTTACAAAAGAAGAAACGATATTTAGGGCCCCTGTCCCAAAATGAGGGATAATTTAATTTTTTAGTTTCATTGTACTCAATCTATATTTCTGAATATCGTGTAAAATTGAATATGGAATACAATTATTAACGTGCAGTAAAAAAAGACTTTTGGGCCCCCCAGCTCCGAGGGAATGACATTAGGAGTTCAGTGCCCTATACTAATTTAATATAGGCTCTAAAGATTTTATTTACGAAGTTTGGTCATCATCCCGTGATTTTCTCATAAGCTAACGCTGAAACTAATTTTTATATAACTAATATAGGGGGAAAACTGACATTAAGAAGCCACCGGGCCCATTCGGTTAGTTAGTTAGTTCCTCTCGGGCCGAAGACGGCACATAGGGCAGAAGTCATTGATTTCCATTTACGACGATCCGTCGCCAATTGTATTAGGTCTTGATTATTTCTTAGACCCATGGTTGAGCTTTCTCTTTTGATTGTTCTATGTAGGGTTTCTTTTGGTCTTCCGTGTTTTCTTTTGCCTTTTGGTGTCCATATGAAGGCCTGTCGTGGTAGTCTTCTCTCGTCCATTCGAAGAACATGACCGATATAATTCCAACGCCTTCTCCTTATAAAGGTTGACACATATTCTTGGTTGGTTTCTTATCTTATTGTTTCATTTGATTTAAAATCACTCCATTTTATATTCAAAATTTTTCGGAGGCATTTGTTCTCGAAGGCAACTAATTTCTTTTCTATAGCTTGAGTGGATTTCCAGCTTTCACATCCATATGTTAGTACAGGGATTACGCAAGAGTTGAATAGCCTAAGTTTTATATGTTTGCTGAGTGTCTTTGATCTCCAAATATTTGTAAGTAATAATAATAATAATAAATTGATTATTTATATAGCGCTGTATCCCAGTAAGGAACTGGGCTCACAGCGCTTTACATGAAAGAAATAACAAACTTATAAGTATTAAATTAACTTTCATATCACAACAAACACACACAATTACAATACATTATACATAAGCTACGTTAATCATTTACAAGAAATGTTGTTTCATCAATTTTAAAAATAAATTTTGAAAAGATGTGTCTTAAGTGCAGTCTTGAAGGACTTGGTTGTTTGAATACTACGTATGTGTAATGGTAGAGAATTCCATTGTTTGGCTGCACAAAAAGAGAACGACCTTTCACCAAACGTTTTGGTGCGTGTCGTAGGAACAGAGAGAACGCGTGTGTCTGCAGAAGATCTTAGCTTGCGAGTGGGTGAGTAGACCGACAAAAGTTCAGTAAGATACGATGGGCATGAGTCCGAAAAGAAATTGTGACACCAATTTGTTAAAAGCACTTGACGCCAACGCAATTCGAGTCGTTATCTCTGTTGTTGCATCTCCATCTTATGACATTTTGCTTCCTAAGTAAGTGAAGTTGGTTACTTTCTCTATGGTTTGGTCATTAAGTATAATATCATTGGGTTGGTTTGTGAGGTCCATGACTTTTGTTTTGGTTGTGTTGATTTGAAGACCAATTTGATTTGAAAAGTGCTGGAGACCATTCGGTGCAAGATGTCAATTTCAAAAACCTCTTCATTTCCAATCAGTTTCATAAATGATATATGTTTCAAGGTCTTTAAAAAGTGAATAGGAAACACATATACGAAAACAAGACATTTCGGGCCCTCGGCCCCGAAGAAATTGACATTAGAAGTTCAGTGCCCTTAATTATTTTAAAATGGGCTTCCACGTTTTTGCATACAAAGTTTGGTTAAGATCCATTCATTTACTTAGTAGCTAACGAAAATTTTTTTTTGTATGTTGCTCATATAAGCAACAACTACATTAAGGGTCCCAGGGCCCATTCAGGGCAAGATGTAAAGTTCAAACCCCTGTGTATTTTGATATGGATGATAATCGATACATCTATCATTATTTTTCAAGATAGCTACTAATTGAATGGGGAATACAATCTTTAACGTATGAGAAAAAAAGGCATTTTTGGCCCCCAAGCCTGAAGGAATGATCATTAGGAGTTCACTGCCCTACAGTATTTTAATATTGGCCGTCAAGGCTTTATATACCAATTTTGGTTAAGATCCATCAAATGTATACATTAGCTAACGCTTAAACTAATTTTTATATAGCTCATATATGCAACAAAAAATGAATTTATTGGCCCCCGGGGCCCCATTGGTTTAAAATTTCGAAAAATAATGTGGCCATTTACCATCCCAGGAGCGTACTCAACAGTCTCTAAAAGTTTCATGACGATCGGGTGAATGGTTTAGTCAGCTATAAAGGACATGCACGCACACACAAACTTTCATTTTTTAATATATCTAGAAGAAGAAATTTAGGGATTCAGGGCCAATCCCGTGCAAGGTGTCAATTTCAAAAACCTGTTCCTTTTAATTCAGTTTCGTCATGGATATATTTCTCAAGATCTTTATAACGTGAATGGGAAAAATAGCTTAAATATATACGAAAAAAGGTATTTAAGGCCCCGGCCCCGAAGAAATTGACATTAGAAGTTCAGTGCCCTTGCATATTTTAATATGGGGTACCACGTTTTTTAATACAAAGTTTGGTTAAGATCCATTAATTTAATTAGTAGCAAACAAATAAACTAAATTGTATATAGCTCATATAAGCAAAAAACGACATTAAGGGCCCCAGGGCCCAATTTGTGCAAGACATAAAGTTCAAAACAACTGATCGTTTCAATACGAATAATAATGGATGCTTTTATCATTATTTTTCAAGATCGTTAATAAAAGAATGGGGACTAAATTATTAAAAATGTAAGAAAAAAGGCATTTTGGGCCCCTAGGCCCGAAGAAATGGACATTAGTAGTTTATTGCCCTACAGTATTTTAATATTGGCTGTCAAGTTGTTATATACAAAGTTTAGTTAAGATCCATCAATTAACACAGTAGCTAACGCTTAAAATAATTTGTATATAGCTCATATTAGGAAAACTTCACATTATGGGCTCCCGGCGCCCCATGAGTGTTAAATTGTGAAAAAAAAACCAGTTACCATCCCGGGAGCATACTCAACAGTTTCAAAAAGTTTCATGACGATCGGATGAATGGTTGAGTCAGCTATAAAGAACATGTACACACACACACAGACACACACACAGACATACTTTGATTTTTATATATATAGATGAAGGGTCCCGGGCCTATCAGTTCAACATATGACGTTCGAAAATGTGTTCATTTATATCAATTTAATAACAAATATATTTATCTTTATTTCTTAATATTGTGTAAAATTGAATGGGGGATACAATATTAATTTGTTTATAAAAAAGACAGATAGGGCCCCCACTAGGCCTGTCAACGGGTACCCGGGACCCGGGTACCCGTTGCCGTGAGATTACCCGGGTAGTAAAATTCCGCCCGGGTACCCGTGAAAATGTGGCTTCAATGTATATATTAACCAAACTTCGGCTGGCATGCGGCTTTTTAAATCCTTTATATTAACTCGTGGTGTCTGCGGCCGACCGACCGACCTTGTCGAGAAAACTTTTGATCGATTTTTAACCCACTTGCTCGCAAGATAGCGAGCTGAAATTTTGCAGGCAGTTTTGTACCAATGATAAAAACAATGTATCAAAATTTCAGATCGATCGCATGTACCGTAATTAAATTATTGATTTTTTAGATTATTTTATTTATTCCTATGTATCATGCTATTTTTTGAGATAGAGCGTCGCAGTGCGTATTATATTGAACAACCTATCTGTCGCGCAATAAGGTGCGTATTTTATTGACAGCTCTTTTTATAAACATATTCCTAATCGGTGCGCATTATATTAAACATGTTTTACGACACAACTGCAATTTTGTATTTCTGGATGGTCTGGCGCTGCGTATTATAATGAACATTCTTTTAATTACTTCTCGTACATAAAGGATTTATAGTCAAAAACTTTGTTTTTTACGGGTTTTTCTTATTTACATGTACAAATGTAACATTTTTGTTTCAAATATATGCTGTGAAATACGTCTAAGGAGAACTATCTGTCAATGCGATTTTAATAATACACCAAAATGTGTAAGTTTTTAAAGTCAATAAATTAGTTACTAACAGTGTAAGATGGATAAGGGCCCGTTCATAAATGAAGTTATGCACCTAGGGGAGGAGGGGGTCACACATTTATCACGAGGGGGAGGGATGTGTTTAAGAATAAATGTGACGTCACATCAAAATGCGCAACTTTAAATAAAAGTTCCAATGAAATATTTGATTGCTTACACTTTATTTAATGACGTTTTACATGAATTTAAGCGTGTACCGATTGTTAGAGTTCAACTTCACAGTAAATACAAAATTAAATGACAATTAAGTTATTTGAAACATGCTCATCTTCAAAAAGGAAGTACGGCTTTTATGGGGGGGGGGCCCGCAAAGCTTTGTGACGTCATATTGGAGGGGGCTCTAAGCTTTTGTGACAACCTGTGACGGGGGGTGGGGGGGGGAATTCGGCGAAAAATCGCTTGACATCATTTATGTACGGCCCCTAAAAGGCCGGCCGTGTAGCTACTGTGTGAAATGAGGTGCATGGAAGGTGGCTAGGTGGCTAGGTAGCATTGTAAAGCGGTCATGACGGGAAAAAGTATGTGATGTTTCGATCGGGTAACCCGGGTAGCCGTTCGAAATTTGGACGGGTACCCGGGCAGGATTTTTCAACAATATTGACAGCCCTAGCCCCCACCCAAGTGGAGATGGACATTATGAGCTCAGTGCCCAATAGTAATTTAATATAATATATTATAAACTAATTTTTATATAGCTCATATTAGAAAAAAATCTCATTATGGGCCCCCGGCGCCCCATGAGTGTTAAATTTTGAAAAAAAAGTTGCCTATTTCCATCCCGGGAGCGTCCTCAAAAGTCTCCAAAAGTTTCATGGCGATCGGAATACTGGTTTAGTCAGCTATAACAGACATGCATACATACATACACACATACATACATACATACATACTTTGATTTATATATATATATATATATAGATAGAAAAAAACTAAAAAATAAAAATGCTTTAAATTAATTACGGTACATTCGATCGATCTGAAATTTTGATACAATACATTGTCATCCCAGATCTATCTGTATTAAAATTTTGAGATCTCTAGGACCATCAAAAGTGGTTTAATTTTACGTTACAAGATTTGAAAGAAGGATGGATGGATACAACATACAAACAGTGTGACTTAAATAAAAGCGTGTAATAATAATAAAAAGCAAACCTACTATTACTATTAGCGTTAGATATATCACAATCACTTGAAATATTATACATTTGTACAAACAATTGCGAGGCCCTATGAGGTTAAGTTTGCGAAACGGATGCACAGGGCCCAGTTTGGTTAGGGATAAGAAATTAATAAGGATAATAAGTGAAAAATTAAGATAGGTGGGGTTTACGAAGGCGCGGGGCCCACTTCAGCCGCATAGGTTGCAATGGCCTAAGACCGGCCCTGATCATATTGTTTTAAAACTTAACTAAAACTAAAAGAAAATGTAAGTGTCCTCTGACCAAAATGATCCATATGCACTTGAAATTTTAATTGAGGTGATTGATGTGTGTTATAAACTAGACTGCATACACAAATTTCATCAAACAAAAAATAAGAAATGCATAATAGCAATTTATTAAACTTTAAGGCAAGATGGCCTAATCTATTTTAATTAACTTAATTATATTTTTCTTTTTAAATTTTAAGGAGTGGTAGATTTTCAAAATTTATTGATAAGAGCCAAAACACATAATGAAAACATATATATACTTTTTATGACAAGGAAGTTTTAATAAATTTAAATAAAATGGAAGAAATAGGTAACATAACTGTAGATTAGATAGGTATGCATTCACTCCTAAAAAACTTTAAAATAAAAAAGCTACTGGCCCAGATGAATTGCCTGCAAGGTTATTAAAAGAACTAAGCAATGAACTGTCCCCAAACATTTTAGTTCTTTTGAAGCCTCTCTAAACCAGGGTAAAGTGCCCCAGGATTAAAAATTAGCCAACGTAACTCCACTCTTTAAGAAAGGTGATAAATCAGACCCTGGTAATTACAGACCTGTATGACTTACTAGTATCACCTGTAAATTATTAGAACACATAATATATAGTAAAATAGTTAAACTACCTAGACAAATATAATGCCCTATGCCGACATCAACACGGCTTTAGAAAAAACAGATCATGTGAAACACAATTAATAGGTTTAATAGATGAACTATCAAAAGGCTTAGACAATATAGATCGAATAGATACAATATTACTAGACTTCTCAAAAGCATTTGACAAAGTTCACCACCTAAGTTTACTTAAAAAACTTAACTACTTTGGAATCTCAGGTTCCTTACATCACTGGATCCAACACTTCCTTTTGGGTAGGGAGCAAACTGTAATAATTAATTGATCTAAATCTGCATCGATAAAGGTTAACTCAGGAGTTCCACAAGGAACTGTGCTGGTCCCTTACTCTTTTTAATTTATATAAATGATTTACCCAACAACATCTAAACAGGAACAAAAGTTAGGTTATTTGCTGATGATTGTATAATCTATAGAACAAATAAATCAGGACAAGATAGAAAAATTTTACAAAAAGACTTAGATGAATTGATAAAATGTGAAACTAACTGGAGTATGTCTTTTAACCCAGAAAAGTGTCAACTGTTAAGATTAACAAAGAAAAAGAAACAAATAAATTCAAAATATTTCATTCATGGAAAAGAAATAACCCAAACTAAAGATGCAAAATACTTAGGAGTATTAATAAATGAGAAACTATAATGGAATCCCCAATGTCAATGAAGTTATTAAAAATCAAACAAATCCTTAGGCTTGATAAAAAAAAATAATTTACAAATGTAATAGAGATATAAAACTAAAATGTTCAAATATTTTGTGTTTTTCATTAAAATACGGGTTGTCAGTAAAAATGTTTCGCTTATCCAATTAAAGTAATGTTTAAATAAATTGATTTCGTCTATTTTACTGAATATTATTATGATTTATGACAAAGATATGAAAATATTCATATTTCTCTGTTAATAAACACCACAAGATGTATAAACAATTTCGAAAAAGACATACTTTTAAAATACGTATGGGACGTTTTTTATTTCTATGATATATATTATATATTTTTAAAAATATATCTGTAGGATGAAACCTAGAGATACCATTTTGTTACCCTTTAAGCGCCTTGGAAAAATTGACATCTGAGAAGAAAATAGTAAAACGAGATCAAATGCTAGAATTTTACTAAATTCAATTCAATATTTTTCTTTTCTATGTTATCTCAATTTATGGGAACCCCTCGTTTTGGAAATTAATGATTTTTAAAAACGCCTGCCAATAAAAGTGTTAAATGTTCATCAATGCCATATAAAAATTAAATTCTTTGCAAAACCATTTTATGGAAAAATGAGATGTGCTAATACAAAACGCTGTTTATATCAGCCAAAAAATTGTGAAGAGTTGGAGATATCGACTGAACGATGAGTTAAAAGTAGACAAAATATGAGTGGGTAAAATTCACAAGACGTGGCTCTATCTTTTGAACAAGAAGTGCACCGAGAAATTTTTTTTATCCATTGATAGAATTATAATTGAAATAAAAATACACTTTTATCAGATGCATGTCTTTGCAAGAAAATATTCGTATATTTTACCACGTAACCTACTAAATGAAGATTTGAACATCAAATAAATGACTTTGTTTACATTGATAAAGAACAGTTCCATATTGAAAGAAAAAGGATCCAGGTTTTTATGGCTATACCTACATAACAAAGAGAGGCATTACGTTGGAAAAACGTTAGAAAAGGCCCGTTTCATCTATATTCACGATATAGATTAGAAAATTCGGTACTCAACATTGTAATTTTGCTATTTTTGTGCGTAAAACAATTGTTATCAATGTCACTAGCTGTGACATGAGCTTCTCCAAACTGAAGTTGATAAAAAAATTATCTCTTTCACAAATTAGTGATTTAAAACTACAAGATTTTGCAATATTATCCATAGAACAAGATATCTTTTGTTTTATTAAAAAGATCATTTATGTATAAATCTATACTAATAAAAGGCATAGCCCTGACTCACTCACTCACTGACTCATCTCTAATTCTCCAACTTCTCGTGTAGGTACTGTAATTTTTGTGTTTGTTATGATATGAAAGTTAATTTAATACTTATAGGTATGTTATTTCTTTCATGTAAAGCGCTGTGAGCCCAGTTCCTTACTGGGATACAGCGCTATATAAATAATCAATTTATTATTATTATTATTATTAGGTAGATGCATGAAACTTAAGGAAGTTGTTGAGTACCGCAGGGCCGCCACCAGAAATTTTTGGGCGCCTGAAAACCGGGTACGTTGTGCCCCTCTGGGCCCCACATCATGCCTATGCCTTTTCCCAAGTCCCCACATGCCAAAATCCTTGAAATATGTATACAAAATGACCAAAACGTAGCTTATCCGAAAGCGACAATGCTGGCTGTATTTATAAATACCAATACAAGCGTTCTAGGGAGCAAGAATTTCCTACTGAATAACAAAAACGCCACATATTTTCAACAACAGCAGTAGTAGAATTTCTTTTTGTTTTATTCATTCATATAAAAAATTAACAACAAAAGCAATAAATAAAAAACAGTAATAAGTTTGTGTTCTATTCACTCATATGAATTACATTTTTTTAAACTTAGATCGGCCAATAAGAAATTTGAAATGTAAAAATGTTTACATACCAAGGGAAATAGCCATGTTTATAACTGGAATTTTCATTTGAAATTCGAAATATAGTAACATCCGTGGATAACACAACATGTTATTAATAATTAAGTGTGTGAGGGCTGTTGTATATTTACTGTGATGAGGCGGACCACCTTCTTATTTTCTTATTAGAAAAATCACGTATAAATTCATTGAAGGTTATTTGCCTCGTAAGTTCGTGTTCAATTGAAATAATTGAAAGTCCATTTAATTTTTCTTGGCTCATGGTAGAACGTAAATCGTTTTTAATAATAGCCAATTTACTGAACGATCGTTCTCCATGAGCCACCGACACAGGAAGACAACAAGAATTATCATCAGGGCAATAAACAATTCCCTAAATATTCCTTATAACCCGAGGGAATAAATTGAGTTCAAAAGATCAAGTGGATCAGACAACTCAGAGGCAGTCGCTTCCTTGATGTTGAATGTTGCACCGTACACATTCTTCAAGTGAAGCAACTCGTCTTTCAAATGGCTGGTAAGAACACGTGGATATTTAACCACTAAATCAGCACAAGAGGACGAGATTTCTTCAGAAGTCAGACTTCTAAAATTTAGAACTGGGTTGAATAGCTTGCAGATTTTGTCCATAACTTTGAACCGATGCTTCATCTGCCCAATCACAGAATCCAAAATGAAATACAAAACTTCTCTAGTGAACTTAGCTTCAGCTTATTCCTCGACACCCGCGACGTCTTGAGAATCATTGGACGTTTCGGAATCTGAACGGAAAGGTCTTGCCCTTTTGCCGCGACGCCGCGCCTTCTTCAGTTAAGTAGTGAATTCCTAATTCTTTTGATACATGCTGTGCTTCTGTGAAAATCATGTGGCAATAATCTCTCAACAGCTGCAATTCATTTGAGAGATCCTTGATGTTACGTGACGTGATTTCAAGTGAGATTGCCTTTGATTAGAGTATCAGATTTCTTTCATTGATGCACGTCAACATTTTTAGCCAGAATGCTTCCATCAACGCTGTGGTGAAGGAAGAGAAATATTTTTTCAGTCCACGTGCTTTGCTTCTTATTTCATTTGTGTACTTAGTCGTGGACATCACTGTCTCTAGAACAGGAAGAATGCTAGGCAACCTCTGAGAAATCGGACGCAAGGCATCAACTCGTGAACTCAGATTATGCAGGAAGCATCTTGTTGATTCCAGCAAGAGATTCCATCTTTCTGGACAAGAGCTGAATAATTTGTAGAGGCGATTCCCGTTTCCAAAGAATGTTATTGCATCTCTGCAACATGACGCAGCATTTACCCCGACCAGATTCAATGTGTGAGCTGCACATGGAGAGAATAGAGCAGCATCATTCTTTTGTAAAATCCGCTCTTGAACACCTTATATTTTCCCCGCCATGTTTGCGCCGTTGTCAAAACCCTTTCCACGACAATCTTTAAGATCAATTCCATGTTTGTCTAAGCGTGAAATGAGTGTTTCTGCAATTTCTTATCCTGTCTTCTGATTGCACGGGAAGAACTCTACAAATCTCTCATCTATTGACCCTTTGTTCTCATCGCTTTTATGAACGTATCGTAATATGAGAACATTTTGTTCTGTATGGGATACGTCAGGAGTAGCATCACATATAATGGAAAAGTAAATTGCTTCCCTTCTTTCAAGCAAAATCTTGTCTAAAACATGTTTCCCCACATAAAGAAATGAATTCGTTTTGTGTCTTCCATGACAAATAATGATTTCGCATTATTTCACCATTCTCTTTCTTGTCTTTGATGCACTTCAAATGATGTTGCAGCAAAGGATCATAGTGAGATACGAGTTCTAGTAACCCCAGAAAGTTGCCATTGTGAGAGTTTCCTATGTCTTGAGATTCTCCGCGAAATGCAAGTCCTCTGGAAGCCAGAAACAATGTAATATCCAAGAGTCTACGCAATAGGGCATTTAACTTGTAGTTTCACTTTGGAGACTGTTGAAAGCTGCTGTCAATACCACAAGAACCAGTAAGTGATTTTTCCAAAAGGCTCCAAGCCACGTAAGAATCCCTATGCAGGGAATGTTTTTCGTTATTCCGTAACCTTTCGTAAAGAAACCTCCACTGTTGTTGTTTTTTTTTGTTGTTTTTGTTTTTGGATCAAAATCTTCTCGTCTTGCCAAAAGACTAGTACTGACATGCTGTTCCAGACTTTTACCAGAAGAATAGAGAAGGCACGGGATGCAGTATAGAACATTTTTTGAGCTGCTCCAGATAATCCAATCTCTAAGTAACTTTTCTAAACTATAGGACAACTGGGATGATTGTAACAGACTTCTGTAAAACATTTTGCCAGTTTAGTCGGAAGGCATGGTTTTGATCATTTCTTTAAATGGGCTTTCAGTTTTTAATTTGCATAAAATGATGCACTGTCTGTCCCGGACTTGCAAGTGTTCTGGCCATCGCCCAGGATCGCTGTAGTGGCGATATTCGTTCTTATGTTCGACAAAATCATCAACATTATCATTTGGCTCTCATAATCCTAAATTTTGCTGATAGTTTGACTGTCTCGACCTCATTTGGAGGATCAGATGTACTTCGTTCATTTCTTTATACCCTAACATTACCAATACAATTATCAATATATCATTATATAACTAATATGTTGGGCACACTGCCACATAACATTGTAGGTACTATTTGACAATAAATTGAGATATTGTCATAAACTCTAAAACATATATCATTTTGAAGGGCTAGCCCTAAGCTTTCTAAAAACACCAATTTAATCTTGAAGAGAAATCGAGTTATCATTTTTTGAGTGAATTTTTTAAGCCCCTTGAAAAAACTATATTTTTTACAATAAAAATGATGACCCATCTTTTAAACTTTTCACCCGTTTTGCCTATACTTTTTTTAGGTAAAGATAATAACACAACGAATAAAATACGATCGGTGCCTTTTTTTTCTAACAAAAAAGTATTTATGTCTTATTTACAGCTTAACGGGTCGTACAAGTGAAGAACAAAATCAATATTTACATCCACTCGAATAAGTGAGACAGTCACCGGAAGACATATAGATGACGTATTTGATGACTAAGTTATATTATTTTTAGAAAACTGTGACGTAAAACACATATTTCCGAGGAACACCTTTAGCGACCCGTTCATTGTGCGGACAAGTTTTCCGTCAATTTTCGCTATGAGCTAAATTTTTATTTTTTTTTGTTATTTGTAACTTGAATAATTGTCCGAATATATATCAGCATTATAAAAATTAAGCGTGGCTGACGGGGGCCCCCTTCAGTTGGGGCCCCTGAATAAATTCGTGGATTCAACCCCTTGTGGCGGCCCTGAGTACCGTCTCGCGACGATAATTGGCCGAAAAGAATTTTTAAATTCCCACTCATGGAGGACCGGGGGCCAAAATTTTTTTTGTTCTCCTAATATGGGCTATATAAAACTGAATCAACACTAATTCTCCATTTTCCAGTGTAGGTAGAAGCATGCAACTTTGGGAAGTTGTTGAGTATCCGCATGCAATGGTAACAGGTGAACAAATATTTAAATTAACACTCACTGGGGGCCGGAGGCCCAAATGTAGTTTTTTCCTTAAATGAGCAATATACTAACTGACTCATCATTAAATCATTAATTCTCCCGTTTCCCGTGTAGGTAGATGCATGAAACTTTGGGAAGTTGTAGAATACCCTCCCGCGATGGTAACATGCGAAAAAAATAATTTAAATGATCACTCCTCGGGGGTCCGGGGCCCAAATGTAGTTTTTTTATTATAAAAAAACTGACTCATCACTAATTCTCCAATTTCCCGTGTGGGTAGAAGCATGAAATTCTGGGAAGTTGTTTAGCAACCTCCCGCAATGGTAACAGGCGAAAAAAATAGTTATTTAATCCCTCGCTGGGTTCCGGGGCCCAAATGTACTTTTTTCACCTTATATGAGCTAATTAAAATTTGTTTAAACTTTGGATACTGTGTAAGTGGATATTGACAAAACTTGCAATATAAAAACTTGATGGCCTATATCAGTGGTTCCCAAAGTGGTCCTTACGGACCCCCAGGGGTCCGGGGTATCTTTCAGGGGGTCCGTGGAAAATTAAAATTGATTTGGAGGTCCCTGAACAACGCCAGGGGGTCCGTGCAAGGTTTAATTAAAATAAAACAATAAAACTGTGATCAATTTTTATTATTAAGGAAATTCAAATAAATAACAACAAATAAAATAATATTTTTTCATATAATTAAATAAATGTACGATCTTAGGTGCTATCAGTAATGGAGTAAAATGTTGTTTTGCCTAGAAAAAGTAGTAGAACTGAGGTAATTTCCACAGCTATAGCCAATCAAAATTCTTGGTTTATTGAAAGGTCTAGCTTGATGCGTAAGAAATGCGGAATTCAAATAATTAAGTCAATGAAATAAAAGTTTTTTACTTGAATCTGCGAGCGTTGCAAGGTTGGGTATTTTTTGATGTGTCTGGAAGTTATATTTATCTAAATTGTATCTTATCATCAAAAATTATTTTCAATTGTGCTTTACTGTAGCACGCCATTGAAAACGTTAATAATTATTAACACTGGTTTGTTACAGCACATAAGAGAATGAGTGAGGTCTGGGCCAGTTTTAGACTTGATAGGGACCTAGACTATTTGAGATATTGGGGCCTTAGGCTATTTGAGTTATTGGGGCCCTTTTGAAGTCCAGATATTATATGTCAGTGATATGAAAAAATTTCGGGGGCCTCCAAGAAAGGCGGTGGCCCTAAGATATAGCTTGATTAGCAAAAAGGTAAATCCAGCACTGAGTGAGCCAATAAAACAGTGTTGTTGAATATTTAAAGTATGGCTAACTGTTTGGAAACAGATTCAAAATGTGAAACGTTATTTTCTGAATTAAAAAGATTTTTTGAAATTAATGTAATACCCAAGACTTTCTGGCATACTTAAAGCAAACTGTAGCAAATGAATTTTAAGTACATTTGACATTCATTGACATCATTTATTCGCAAACAATCTTAGTGAAAGTTTGCATGGATCACTAGATTATGTCATTAGTGCAGTTAATAAAATTGAAAGGAATGCCTTGAATGAGAGATTATTTACTCAACGTTGTTTTGAAAATGAAGAAGACTATAATCGTTTACCTATTAGCACAAAAGTACATTGATTATCAACAAGTACGTTTTTAAATCGATTTTAAGCTCTCTTTGATTCAGTGTTGGAATTCTAGGAAAACAAAGTCAATGATTTGCGACACAATTAACTTTTAAAAAAGACATATCCTTTATGAATGATTTATTTAACAACTTTAATAAGACGAATTTGAATCTACAAGGTAACCAATGAAATTTAATCAAAACTTAAAGCATAATATCTGCGTTTGTTGCAAACAGTTTTCTGTACAGACAAAACTTAGGAACAGGAAAATGTTCTCAGTTTCCAAATCTTTCAAAATTGCAAAGTATAGATAAAGATTTCCTGGCTTACTGTCAAAACGTAACATCTCTTCACACTTCATGCTGACCTGAACCAAAGATTTGAAGGTATTCCTCACTTGGATATTCCCGATTGGCAGTTAAACGCTTTTGCGCGTGGACAAACTCAGATCACAAACACAGATAAATCCATACTAATACAGGAACAGATTATTGAAATGAAGAACTTGAACCAATGTTTGAACTAGGATACCACATATTCTGTTTACAAAATCAGATGACAATTTTATACATTGCATTATGGTTTATTGTACAGAAGTTAACTGCTTTCCGGTCTTCCTATTTGGTAGAACAAAGATTCAGTGCCGTTATGAACCTCATCATGAAAAAAACAAACCCGTAAAAACAAAGTTTTTGACAAAAAATCCCTTATATATGAGACATAACTAACATTATGGATTATTTTCAAGCGTGACAAACATTTACAGACTGAATCTGTCTTAACTCAACTTTGCTTCATAACCCTGTTGGGGGGTGGGATAGGGGAAAAGTCTGGTCACCGATCGCTGGACCGAGCTCAGCGTGACACGTAAAATGTAAACAAAAGCACCCCGGTACATCGCGTTAACGCGCGAACTGAGCTTTCACGAGAAAAAAAACAAAAACAAACCGTGAAATTGAATTACATACCTCGTATAGAGATAAACTAAAAATGCATTAATTTAATTACGGTACGTTCGATCGATCTGAAATTTTGATACGATGCATTTTTAGGTGACACGGGTCCGTGTGCCGAATTTCAGCTCGATGGCTTCACTGGAATTGGCTAATTTTTTACTTTTGTTTTTCCGCCCGCCCAAGACAGAGATAGAGAGAGACAGAGATGACGACAGACAGAGTCGGCGGTGAATTTAATATAAGGGATTTAAAAAGACACGTTAAAACAAAGTTTTTGACTATAAATCCTTTATATATGAGACAGAACTAAAAGTATTGATTACGTTCCAACGCGACAAACATTTACAGACTGACACCGAGTGATGTCCCCTGTCTTTAATAACGGGGGATGGGACGTGAGGGGGTGTCGACACGACGGTCGACGTCAACGCGTCAACTCAAACTCTCACGTGGAAGAAAAAACAATAACATACCATGAATTTGAATTACATACGTTATATAAGGATAAACTAAAAATGCACTAATTTAATTACGATACGATGCATTGTTAGGTGAGACGGGTCCATGTGCCAAATTTCAGCTTGATCGGATCACGGGAAGTGGGTCATTGCTCCACGTCTCAGCTCCATTTAGCAGCACAGGTTTCACCATAGCGTTAAAAATCCTTAATTTTAACTTGATGCTTAAGCTGTTGGAGACCCAAACATTCTTGAGTTGTTGGAAGGCTGCTCATGCTTTTCAAATCCTTATTTTGACATCAGCGTCTGTAGCACCTTGTTTATCTACCACGCTGCCAATGTAAACAAAATTGTCCACCTCCTCAAGTGCTTCTCTTTCTAGCATGATGGGTGATGTACTGGTGGCATTAACCTTGTGGATTTTACTGTTCCCTTTGTGTATGTTGAGACTAATGCTAGCAGAAGTGGCTGCGACAATGTTTGTTTTCTCTTGCATCTGTTGTTGGGTATGTGAAAGGAGGGCAAGATCATCGGCAAATTCAAGGTCATCAAGTTGATCCCACAAGGTCCATTGGATGCCATTCCTTTTCTGCTATGTAGATGTTTTCATAACCCAGTCAATGGCTAACAGGAACAGGAAGGGTGACAGCAAGTAACCTTGTCTCACACCAGTCTTCACCTGGAAAGCATCTGTCACCTGCTGACCATGGACAACTCGGCAGTTTATCCCTTCATACGGGTTTCTGATTATATCAGTAATCTTCTGTGGCACCCCATAATGTCTTAGCAATCTCAACAGGGTTTGCCTGTCCACACTGTCGAAGGCTTTTTCATAGTCAACAAAGTTGACATAGAGCGGCGAGTTCCACTCTAGTGACTGCTCCAGAATGCTGCGCGGTGTCGCTATATGGTCAGTGCAGGATCTGTTGGTGCGAAAGCCAGCTTGTTGATCCCGCAGCAGAGGGTCTACAGCGTTCTTCATACTGTTAAGTAGTACATGGTTGAAAACCTTTCCTGGGTTGGACAGCAAGGTGATTCCTCCGTAGTTGGAGCAGGAGCTTAAACCCTCCTTCTTTGGGATCTTGATAAGGTATCGCTCTTTCCAATCTGAAGGAAGGTGCTCTTCTTCCCATATCTTCATAAACAGAGGGTGTAGCATTTCCACACTGATTTCCAAGTCCACCTCCAGTGCCTCTGCTGGGATGCCATCAGGTCCTGCAGCCTTTCCATTTCTGAGTTGTTAAATGGCCCTGATAATCTCTTCTTTGGTGGGACTATTACAGTCAATCGGCAGGTCATTATCAGCTGGTTGAATATCTGGTGGGTTCTTTGCTTTCCGCCTGTTTAAGAGCTCTTCAATGTGCTCCTTCCATCTCCCTCTCTGTTGCTCTTCATTTAGTATAGTGTTTCCCTTTTTATCCTTCACTGGTCTCTCTACCTTGCTAAATTTCCCAGACAGCGACTTAATGTTATCAAACAGTTCCCTCATGTTCCCCTGTTGAGCTGTATCTTCTGCTTCTATTGCGAGTTTATCAACAAATTTCTTTTAGTCCCTCTTGATGCTTTTCTTAACTTCCTAATTTGCATCTTCATATTCTTTCTGGGACTTTGTTTCAGGCAAAGTATGAAATGATTGCTATTTCATACATAGCCTAGGCATTATATTGAATGCTGAGTTGTCGTCCGGCAACATATGTAATTAGCCTAACCCCGCCATTTTTCCAGCCACTGATGCTGGCGGTGGCGCTTTGGTCGTTGTTTGATGATGGCGATTGTAGCCTGTGAGTGTTGAAAGTTATTGTAAGACAGCGTTTAGCCGGTACGAGGTTCCACAACCAAATCACAGTCAATATTGTGAAAATTCATCTCACGACGTCAGTTAATATCCGGCTGAGATTCCACAGACGTTCTCTGCAACATTTCCCCTTGGATTGCTGTGTGACTATGTCGGAAGAGAATGTAGGGGACGCGGTGGTCGAGTGGCAGCGCACTGGACTGTCGTACCGATGGTCACGGGTTCTAATCCGTGTGAAAGCAAGGGTTTGTTCCCGGGGCCTAGGGCGTCCCTGAGTCGACCCACTTCGAATGGGTACCTAACACTACATGTAGTTAGGCGGCTGGGTAATGCGTGGAACCCACAAAGCCGTGGCCTGTGAACGCTGCATCACTTGCCAACAGATCATCTGTCATTGTCTGTTGACGCAACTATCTTCTGCATAGAAGGAGCGTCTGTATAGATAAGATAAGAAGATAGTGCTAGGACAGGAATCACGCCATGATGACATGCAACAACGGTTCTACGATGAGTTATCTAAAGTAAGATCCAATGCTACTAAAAACAGCGTTTTTTAAAAACCAAAACTACACGAAAAGTTGGTGGACGATGTAAAAATGGCTAATACCAACATTAAGCAAGAACAACGGGACCATTGGCTGGGGAAACACTATGATATCATGATGGTAGAAAATAGAGTAAGTTGATCTACCCTGTTAAAAAATGCGTGAGTGCCATTCTGTTTTATGTCGCGGACCCCCAGATATTTGACGTACTTCATAAAGCCCATTTGGCCATTGGTTATGGAGGACGAGACAGAATGTTGAAAGAACTTTCACCCAAATACTAGAATGCTACCCGTTATGATATGGAACTGTATATTAACCTTCGTGAACCTTGCCAGAAAAAACAAAAAGGCGTCAAAAAGTCATTGTGGTCAAGCCAGTGGCTTTTTCTGAATTCAACTCTCGTTTGTCAGGTCGATCTCATCAACTATTAATCCCATCCTGATGGGGAATACAAGTTTATAGTGGTTTATCAAGATCATCCCACCAAGTTCGTAGTTCTTAGGGCCCTGAAGACAAAGATGGCACAAGAAGTAGCATACCAGGTCGTAGGCATTTTTACGTTGCCTGGTTCTCAAATGATTCTACCGTCCAAAAAACGGCAGGAAATATGCAAATAATGTGGTAAGCAGCCTAAAGGAGAGCTGGCCCACCTTGAAGATCGTTCATGTTAAGCCGCGACACATACAAAGGCAGGGGAGCGTCGAAAGAGCTAATCCGGACATCGAAAATATGCTGTGTGCTTGGATGCAAGATCAAATAACTGGCTACTATACTGAGGGGTCACGGTTCGTCCAACTGATGAAGAATAGAGCTTTTCCTTCTTGGATTAAAAGATCACCATACGAAGCTCTCTGTGGATGCAGAGCTAAAGTAGGACTAACAACTTCGTCCCTACCTGACGATGTCTTACAAGATGTGGAAACACAGAGGAAGACCTCAAAAAATAATACTGAGCGTACATCATGTGTTTATTTTGAATTACTCCACTTTAAAATATATAACTATCAATAAAGTCTTTTGTAGTGCTCTTTTTCCATTTTGCCTAAACGAAAACCGGCATTCTATAGAATGCCTAGGCAAAGTATGCAAAAGTTTTACAAATTTCATACTTTGCCTGAAACCATGAGGCATTCTATACATTGCCTAGGCATTCTATAGAGTGCCTGATGTCACACATTGCCAGTAACATATATATTATATTAGAAATGTACCCGTGCTTTTGCAGCGGGAGTTTAATACCCTCAAAAGTTTTATTATGTAGTTGAACATATGCCAATAATTAGTTGTTAAGTATGTATGTGTATGCGACGATTTAAGTTGGGCCTTCTGGTTATAATATAACCAAATCTTGTGCTGAGCTCACTCTTGAGAATACAACTTTCAGTTGGTCAGAAATATACATATGAAAAATGAAATCATCCAAGTCTAAGACAATTTTACGTAATATAAGAAGCTCCAAGAAACTAAACAAACAATTTAATAGGGTATTAGTTTAATTTAAAATCATGCATACAAACATTTCTCTTAGGTATAGATCCTACGTAGTAAAGGATTGCATTCGGAATAAAATACATGTTGTCTTTAATTCGCTGATAGAACTTACAGGAAGAAAGTCTAATAAATCAATTTTTTTAAATAAATAAAAATACATAAAGACTATTTTGATAAATATTTTGTTCCCTTTTGTCCACTTCATCATAACGGTCCTATTTACCGATGGATATCCACATCTAATATGTTGCTGTTTTAATAAGGGGTGCAATTCTTTGATTATTTACGTTTTCCGATCAGACATTATATTCATGTGAACGACTTGTGAACATGTGAACGATGTTTGATCTAGATATATCCATCAGTCCAGTAGCCAATTATTAGATAGTATTAATTTAGCTAATATAAGAGAAAGCAATTTTACTCAATTTTACTTTTAGTTGTTCAGATCATTCTTTCTACTTTACTTAATAAAAGTAAGCACGACTGAACAAAAAGTCAATAAACTAAATGATAAATGGTTGTAAATGTAATGTAATTTCCAAAAGAATGCAAAGAAACTAACACAGTCTTTTTTAAAAGCGTACAATAAAATCAGCGCAAAGTTTTTAGACAATAAAAGATTTTTAATTTAAAGAATAGTAATAAAATAATAGCCCAAAATCACTTATTTTGATTGTCCCTTTGAATATGGAAATTACATTTCATTTTTTTATCTTTGTCTAACGATATTTAAATTTTCAAATATCAGGAAAAAAAGATAATTTTTAAATGAGGCTGCAATTTTTTGTTGGAACGGGTTTCCCCATAATGCATTATATTTGAATAATTATACTCCATCCTATCACTAAGTGATTGTTTCTAGAAAATGAAGGTATTATAAGCCGCATTTGGCAACGTATGGCAGTTCCCTTTCATAAGGGAAATAGCTACTTATCCCATAGGGCCAATAAACTAAAATATAAATGTTATAAATGAAATGTTCTTTCGAAAAGACTTCAAAGAAACAAAAGCAGTCGTATTAAAATGGATTTTTTTTAAATCTGCTCACCGTATTTAGACAATAAGAGGTCTTGTGAAAAAGTATTGCTTAAAAAAAACAAACACAAAAAAAAACCACTCTATATTTTGAACGTCTTTGTAGATGTTTCAAAATGAAAATGTTTACATTTTTATATATTTGTCTCTATATTATACGACATAAATTTACCGCTATTATGCAAATGGTATAATTTCAAAAAGGAATGCATATCTGTTTTTGATCCCGTTTCCCATAAGGCATAACATTTTGTAAATTATATTTCAACCCCCACAACATATTTTGTTTATGAAAAAAAACAACTAATTACATAAAAAATAAAAAAATAAAGATCATCCGTCTGAGATGGTCAATTCACAACACAAATTAAATACGGAATTTTAGGTTCACTTGTGAGCTTAATATACTTTCTTAATAAGTCCTGTAGCTAAAGTTTAAATTTTTAATTTGTTTAGATTATGTAAACATAAAATGACAACAATGGTCTTAGGCCTTTACATGCATGTCAAGATCATTGATCCTTAATGAGCAAGTAAAATTTAATTTGGAGAAAACTTGATTAGTGATTTAGGGATAAGGCATTTATTGGTATGGAAAATATGTAATTTATTAATTATCATTAAAAGATAAATATGGAGGATGTATCCAACATTAAACAACATCGGTTTAATACAACCACAGAAGTAGTATTAGTATTAAATTGCATTATATATATATAGATATTAATTTAAACCTATAATAGGAATTTTAAAAAAAAACCACATATTTAAAAAAAAATACTTTTAAGTGCTATACTGTGGGAAGCGATGCCCAAGTCAAATAAACTTACACTTAAAGTAGACTTGGGTCATCACTTTCCACATAAGATTAACTCACTAATTATATACTTTTTTAAAAATTAAATTTTGAGTTATTATTAACAACATAACACAATTGTCAATTTCATTCCCTCATGTTAAAAAATAAATACCATACATGGTGTGACAAATGTAATGGAACAGTTTTAACCCATCAGATAACATAAAGATAGTATTCGTATAAAACGTCACTGCTTTGTACCGAAAGGTCAAACTAAATATGAATGTTATTACATGTATAATAAAATTACACAGCTCAATTTAAGATGCGTACACGAAAATGTGCGCACCGTAATTTGACAATAAAAGGTTTTTGAAAGCGCACAGCTCAAAATAAAGTATTGGAAAAGAAAAACGCACCAAAATGAAGTCGTTTTGAATGTCCGCATGAAGCTGTTCAATATGAAAATGAAATTTAATACTTTTCTCTTTGTCTCTATATTTTCTGAGTTTTTAATTTACGGCTTTCGAGCAAAAGGGACAATTACAAAAATTATACTAAAACCATCTGCAGTTTAAAAGGAACCCTCCTGTCACATTTCAGCACCCTAGGTCCAACGGTGTGGAGTTCCATGAGTAACAAACTAACCAACTTTCATCTTTATATATTAGATATACATCTATAAGTATGAAAATCGTTATGTGTTTTATTTTTCCAATAATTAATTTAACGAAATTGTAAAATATTTATTTGTATGTTCTGGAAATATTTCTTGATATAAAAAAACAACTCAATGGCCACTGAACATTGTCTGAAGTAAAACTCACCAAAATTTCCGCTCTTGATCATCTGAAATAATGACAGGAAAAAAATTGAAATTACCGGTTAAAAGTTACACAGAGGGACGTAGAAAAGATAAAGGAAGAAAAGAGAGAAAGATAGAGTCAGAGAGATAGAGAGAAAGAGAGATAGAGAGAAAGTTGTATGTTATATTTTTAAAAATCACTGATTCGTTTCAGATAAGTCATTCATCCATGTAACATTGAATATCACTAAAGTATATTCCATTTACATTCAAAGTTTGACGTATCTTAAAGTTATGTTTTGTTTTTACAATGCACGAAGTGACATGCACCACCAAGTAACATGCACCAAGTAACATGCAAATGTACCATGCAACAAGTAACATGTGCAAGTAACATGTACCAACTAACATGCACCAAGTAACTTGTACATAGTTACAAACCACAAAGTAACATGCACCAAGTAACATGGACCTAGTAACATGCAACAAGTATCATGTACCAAGTAACATGTACCAAGTAACAAACCACCAAGTAACATACACCAAGTAACAAACTACCAATTAACATGTACCAAGTAAAAAACAAGCAAGTAACAAACTTCCAAGTAACATGCACAAAGTAACATGCACCAAGTAAAAAACTACCAAGTAACATGTACCAAGTAACTAACCACCAAGTAACATGCACCAAGTAACAAACTACCAACAACAAAACATCAAGTAACAAACCACCAAGTAACAAACACCAAGTAACAAACTACCAAGTAAAATACACCAAGTAACATGCACAAAGTAACAAACACCAAGTTACAAACTACCAAGTAAAATAAACCAAGTAACATGCACAAAGTATCAAACTGCCAAGTAAAATACACCAAGTAACATGCACCAAGTAACATGCACCAAGTAGCATGAACCAAGTAACATGCAACAAGTATTAAACCACAATGTAGCATGCACCAAGTAACAAAATATAAAGTAAAATACACCAAGTAACATGCAACAAGTAATATACACCAAATAACACATACCAATTAAAAAACTACCAAGTAACATGCACTAAGTAACATACACCCAGTAACATGCACCAAGTAACAGACTAACAGGTAAAATACACCAAGTAGCATGCACCAAGTAAAATGCACTAAGTAACAAAGTACCAAGTAAAATACAACAAGTAAAATGCACCAAGTAACCAAAGCACCTAGTAATATGCACCAGGTAACAAATTACCGAGTAAAATACACATAGTTATGTAACATGCACCAAGTAACAAAATACCAAGTAGCATACACCAAATAACATGCACTAAGTAACAAACTACCAAGTAACATACACCAAGTAACTTGCACCAAGAAAAATGCACCAAGTAACAAACTACCAAGTAACTAACTACCAATTAACAAGTAAAAAATCACCCACCAACTAAAAAAACTACCACGTAACATACACCAAGTAAATAACTTAGCAAAAAAGTAACAAACTAACAGGTAACAAAAAACCAAATAACATGCATCTATTAACAAATCACCAAGTAACAAACACCCAGTATCATGCACCAAGTAACAAACTACATAGTAACAAACACCAAGCAACAAACACCAATTAACATGTACAAAGTAACATTGTACCAATTATCATGTACCAAGTAACAAAGCTCCAAGTAACAATCTACCAAGTAACATGCAACAAATAACTTGTACCAAGTATCATGGTCCAAGTAACATGTACCAAGTAAAAACCCACCAAGAAATAAAATACCAAGGAATATGCACCAAGAAACATGCACCAAGTAACATTCACCAAGTAAATTGTATCAAGTAACATGCACCAAGTAACAAGCACCAAGTAACATGCACCAAGTAACATGCACCAAGTAACATGCAAAATGTACCATGCAACGAGTAACATGTACCAACTAAGACTTACAATTTAACATGTACCAAGTAACATTTACATAGTTACAAACTACCAAGTAACATGCACAAAGTAAAATTAACAAAGTAATAAACTACCAAGTGACTTACACCAAGTAACATGCACCTAGCAACATGCAACAAGTAACATAGAACAAGTAACATGTACCAAGTAACATGCACCAAGTAACAAACTACGAAGTAACATGTATCAAGAAGCAAAACATCAAGTAACAAACCATCAAGTAACATACACCAAGTAACAAACTGCAAAATAAGTAACATACACCAAGTAACAAACTGCAAAATAAGTAACAAACCACCAAAACACAAATTAACCAAACATATGCACCAAGTAACAAACTACCAAGTAAAAAACTACTACAAAACATGCACCAAGTAAAAAACCACCAAGTAACAAACCACCAAGTAACAAACTACCAAGTAACATACACAAAGTAACATGCACCAAGGAACAAAGTACCAACTAAAATACACCAACTAACTTGAAACACGTATCAAACCACCAAGTAACGAACTAACAAGTAACATGTATAAAGTAACTTTCACCAAGTAACAAACTAGCAAGTAAAATACACCAAGTAACATGAAACAAGTATCAAACCACCAAGTAACATTCACAAAGTAACTTTCACCAAGTAAAAAATACCAAGTAACAAACTACGTAGTAACAAACTACCAAGTAACAAACTAAAAAGTAACAAACTACCAAGTAAATTACACCTAGTAACATGCACCAAGTAACAAACCACCAAGTAAAATGCCCCACGCAACAAACCACCAAGAAGCAAACACCAAGTAACAAAGAAACCAAGTAACATACACCAAGTAACATGTACCAAGTATTAAACTACCAAGTAACAAACACCAAGTAACAATCTACCAAGTAACATGCAACAAAAAACTTGTACCAAGTATCATGGTCTAAGTAGCATGTACCAAGTAAAAACACACCGAGGAATAATATACCAAGGAACATGCACCAAGTAACATTCGCCAAGTAAAATGTATCAAGTAACATGCACCAAGTAACATGCACCAAGTAACATGTTAATTGGAAGTTTGTTACTTGCTTGTTTTTTACTTGGTACATGTTACTTGGTGTATGTTACTTGTTGCATGTTACTAGGTGAATGTCACTTGGTAGTTTATTACTTTGTTTACATCAAGTAACATGCACCAAGTAACATCCACAAAGAAAAATGCACCAAAAAACATGAAATATATAACCATTTACTAAGTAACGAACTACCAAGTAACATGCACCAAGTAACATTCACAAAGTAACATTCACCGAGTAACAAACTACCAAGGAACATGCACAAAATAACATGCAACAGTAAAAAAACTACCAAGTAACATACACCAAGTAACAATCTACCAAGTAACATGCACCAAGTAACAAACCACCAAGCAGCATATACCAAGTAACATGCAACAAGTATTAAACTACCAAGTAATATACACCAAGTAACATGTACAAAGTAACATGTACCAAGTAACATGTACCAAGTAAAAAAACACCAAGTAACAATCTACCACGTAACATGCAATAAGTAACATGAACCAATGTACATGTACCAAGTAACATGTACCAAATAACAAACCACCAAGTAACATACACAAAGTGACATGCACCAAGGAACAAACTACCAAGTAAAATACACCAACTAACTTGAAACAAGTATCAAACCACCAAGTAACGAACTAACAAGTAACATTCACAAAGTAACTTTCACCAAGTGAAAAACTACCAAGTAACAAACTACCTAGTAACAAACTAACAAGAACCAAACTAAAAAGTAACAAACTACCAAGTAAAATTACACCTAGTAACATGCACCAAGGAACAAACTACCAAGTAACATGCACCAAGTAACAAACCACCAAGTAAAATGCACCAAGACACAAACCACCAAGAAACATACACCAAGTAACAAAGAAACCAAGTAACATACACCAAGTAACATGTACCAAGTATTAAACTACCAAGTAACAAACACCAAGTAACAAACACCAATTAACATGTACAAAGTAACATGTACCAATTAACATGTACCAAGTAAAAAACCACCAAGTAACAATCTACCAAATAAAATTCAACAAATAAATTGTAAAAAGGATCATGGTCCAAGTAGCATGTACCAAGTAATAACCCACCAAGGAATAAAATACCAAGGAACATGCACCAAGGAACATGCACCAAGTAACATTCACCAAGTAAAATGTACCAAGCAACATGCGCCAAATAACATGCAAAATGTACCATGCAACAAGTAACATGTACCAAATAACATGTACAAACTAACATGTACCAAGTGACTTGTAGATATTTACAAACTACCAAGTAACATGCACCAAGTAAAATGCACAAAGTAATATAAACAAAGAAATAAACTAACAAGTGACTTACACCAAGAAACATGCACCTAGTAACTTGAAACAAGTAACATACACCAAGTAACATGTATCAAGTAACATGCACTAAGTAAAAAAACTACGAATTAACATGTATCAAGTAAAAAACAAGCAAGTAACAAACTTCCAAGTAACATGCACAAAGTAACATGCACCAAGTAAAAAACTACCAAGTAACATGTACCATGTAACAAACCACCAAGTAACAAACCACCAGGAAACATGTACCAAGTAACAAAAAACCAAGTAACATATACCAAGTAGCAAAACATCAAGTAACAAACCATCAAGTAACATACACGAAGTAACAAACTGCAAAAAAAAATATTTACCATGTTACAAACCACCAAAAAACCAACTAACCAAAAACATGCACCAAGTAACAAACTACCAAGTAATAAACCACCAAGTAACAAACTAACAAGTAACAAAACACCAATAAACAAACTACACAAAAACATGCACCAAGTAACAAACTACTAAGTAACAAACTACCCCAAAACATACACCAAGAAACAAACCACAAAATAAAAAACTACAAAAAAAACATAAACCAAGTAACAAACCACCAAGTAACAAACTACCCAAAAACATCCACCAAATAACAAACTACCACGTAACATACACCAAGTAACTAACTTAGCAAAAAACGTGTACCAAGTAACAAACAACCAAGTAACAAAAAACCAAATAACATGCACCAAGTAACAAAGTATCAAGAAAAATACATCCAGTGACATGCACCAAGTAACATGCACAAAGAAAAATGCACCAAAAACATGAAACATATAACCATCCACTAAGTAACGAACTACCAAGTAACATGCACCAAGTAACATTCACAAAGTAACATTCACCGAGTAACAAACTACCAAGGAACATGCACAAAATAACATGCACCAAGTAAAAAACTACCAAGTAACATACACCAAGTAACAATCCACCAAGTAACATGCACCAAGTATTAAGCTACCAAGGAATATACACCCCGTAACATGTACAAAGTAACAAGTACCAAGTAAAATGTCCCACTTAAAAAAACACCAAGTAACAATCTACCACGTAACATGCAATAAGTAACATGAACCAATGTACATGTACCAAGTAACATGTACCAACTAACATGTACCAAGTAAATATGTACCAAGTAACAAACCACCAAGTAACAAGCACCAAGTAACAAACCACAAAGTGACATGCACCAAGGAACAAAGTACCAACTAAAATACACAAACTAACTTGAAAAAAGTATCAAACCACCAAGTAACGAACTAACAAGTAACATTCACAAAGTAACTTTCAGCAAGTAACAAACTACCAAGTAACATTCACAAAGTAACTTTCAGCAAGTAACAAACTACCAAGTAACATTCACAAAGTAACTTTCAGCAAGTAACAAACTACCAAGTAACATACACCAAGTAACATACAACAAGTAGAAACCGCCAAGTAACATGCACCAAGTAACATGCACCAAGTAGCATGCACCAAGTAACATGCACCAAGTAACATGCACCAAGTAACATGCACCAAGTAACATGCACCAAGTGACATGCTAAAAGCAAAAAGCAACAAATAATTCACAACTCATCTTTCTTGACTCAAAATTTATTTTATTATTCATACGGTGATCAGTTGAACAAGAACATTTTATAAAAAAAACAACTTTTGAAGTAAAAATTATCTATATCGTCCTTTAACTTAACTGTTTACAATATCCATTTTCTTAATTAATAAGTCACCTAACTATTAAAATCAATATTTATTTTTAAAAGTTGCTGAAAGTGGTGTATACAAACCATTTTAAGATGTTTTAGTGTAATAGAGAATTAAGTGGGTATAGCACATTCTTGTTTAGTTAGATAAAACTTCGGCTTACTAAATATAGGTAAGTGGGTTTTCCGATTTTTTTACCAATGTATTAATATAATATATTATATATTATTGTGTTACAGGTTTAGAACTTTGTGCAAGTAAACATGATTAAAGATAAAAAAACAAAAAACAAAAAACAACAAAGAGAACGCAGGCAAAGCTGATAGAGAAAGCTTATTACATATATAATAATTAGAGTCGCGGAAGCCTTCTTCTTTATAATTTATATACATAGTCTATGAACTTTGTAATTTACATACTAGTTTAAATTTAAAGTTACAACTAATTGATAAACTTCCCCAAATAACGTGTCAAAAGTAATACCTTCATAAATGATGGTCTTAGCGTTGCATTAGTTTTGGGATAGCTTAATCCAATGAGGTAATTTGATGATTTTAGGTATAATTCTTTTGTAATTAATTTTAAAATGGTGTAGCAGATATACAATGTGCTCAACATACACTGCCATTTTGATAATTTCCAACATTAAAACAATGTTCTAGGAAAAATAAATAACGTATTTTATTCCTGTTCATGATGTTAATGAATTTAAAGACGAACATTGTTTCCTGGTATTTTAATTAAGACATACTTTAAGTATTAAGTTTGTTCTGTGGTATTTTAGTAAAGATTAGTATCACATATATTGGAACCAGAAATCTTATCTTATCTTATCTGTTTACAGACGCTCCTTCTATACAGAAGATTATTGCGTCCTACGCTTATCTATGGTTTGTGTTTAGTCCTGCATTTTTATTAGAGATTTAAATGTTGATAAAGTGTTGGTTTTCCTGGATTCTTCAGGCAACCCATTCCACGCCCGAATTCCGGACGGGAAGAAGGAAAACTTGTATGTGTTTGTTCTTGCATACGGAATAAGAAAGGTGTTTTTATCCTTATGTCTATCTGAAGGTTGTATTAAGTTATCTTTGTGTTGTATTTCTAAATTAGAATTAATAGCTTTATGTATGATTACTACTTTGCTCTTGGTTCTTCTATCCTCTAGTGTTTCAAGGTTTAATGATTTAACTAATGGTGTTATTCTTGTCAGTTTCGAATATTCTCCAGTAATGAATCTGGCAGCTCTTTTTTGAATTTGTTCTAGTTTATCAATGTTTTCTTTGGTGGATGGGTCCCATACAGAAGATGCATATTCTAGTACAGGTCTCACCAAAGTGAGGTAGCATTTTAGTTTTATATCTTTATTACATTTGGTCTTACATTCTCATACTTTAAAGTTTTGTATACATTCCAAATGCCTCCTAATGCTAAAAGAGATACCATAGAGTAGTGTTAGAAGAGTTACCATAGAGCAGTGTTAGAAGAGTTACCATAGAGTGGTTTTAGAAGAGTTACAATAGAGTAATGATTGAAAAGTTACCATAGAGTTGTAATAGTAATCGGCATCGTTCCGTCTCGCAAGACGATTGTGCATCACCATTGGGTTGGGTTGCATTTCCTCAAGTGGCTGTGCAGTCCTATCCTTGAGTGACAGTATTTACCACAGCTTTTATACACGAGTTCTGTGCTTCCCAATGTTTTGCCTTTCTCCTAGCTCTTCTGTCTGTAGCCTCCTCCATCCTTCTTTCCTCGGCTACTATGACGCCCTCTTTGACAACTGTGCGCCACGTAAGTCGGTCTGTTTTACAATCCGAGTCGCTTGTTCGTATTCTGGCTGCTTTCATGTCCCGTTGGCAGCCCTGCTTAATTTCATGGAACTGTCTGATGATGGTGAGTAGGTGTGGGGGACAGCCGATTTTTTCCAGGATTTGGAATAGCCCGTTGCGACTGACTAAATCAAAGGCTTTCGTAAGATCCACGAAGGCAATGCACCGTTGCATCTGCTGCTCTCTGCATTTTTTCTCGGAGCTGCCGTATGGAGAACACCATGTCTATGGTAGACGAAAAGCCCAGAAACCGCACTGATATTCTGGATAAACTCGGGAGGCTAAACTCTGCAATCATGTTAGTATGACACGGGCAAAGGCCTTTCCTACCATGCTAAGGATAGGTATTGCAGTCAATTCTATCGCCCTTGTTCTTATATAGTGTCACTACATTTGCATCATTTAGGTCCTGGGGGATGTAGCCCTGCTCCCAGCAGAGGTACAGAGGCTCGTGCAATGGTTGAGTAAAGCTTTCTTGTCACTCTATAGAGCTTCTGGTGGTATGCCATCATTCCCAGGGGCTTTTCCACAAGCTAGGCAGTCAATTGCTTTGCTCATCTCTTCCTGTGTGGGCATGGAATCATGTTCTAACATGAGTGGCATATCGGGGATGTCATCTAGAGCGGTGCTGCAGACTGTGGTAACTGTTGAATACAGTTCCAGATAATGCTCAACCCACCGTTTTAGCCGCGCTGCCTGGTCTTGGATAATTTATCCGCATTTGGACTTTAAGGAGGCAACTTTGGACGTCAAAGGGCCAGTTGCTTTTTTGATATTTTCGTACATGGCTTTTGCATTTCCCATGTCTGCAGCTGACTGTATACTGGAGCCGAGGTTAAGCCAGTAAGTATTGGCACATTGATGTGCAATTTTTTGGGCATGCGACTTGGCTTTTTTTTAAGGCATGCAGCCTGTCGGGTGTATGCTTTTCCTTGTAGGCCATAAGAGATTTCCTTTTGGCTGCAGTGACAGGTTTCATCTCGTCCCAATGGGCCGTATGCGTGTTTTTGTGAGATTTTTTGCCAATGCATTCAATGTTGATGTATAGATTGTGTCTCTGAGATGCATCCATTTAAAGTCAATGGTAACGTATCTTCGAGAGACCTTACTGCACTTTGTCAGTGAACAGCTGCGTTTTCACAGGGTCTTTCATGCAGACGGTGTTGATGAGCGTATATACCTTTTTCTTGGTATGGTACGAGTTTGTCCTCATTATTCGGACCTTGTTGGCCCCAAGACAGTGATCCGTGTCGCAGTCGGCACTGTGATAGCTGCGGGTGAGTAGGACGCTAGCCAGTTGTGCACGCATGGTGATGATGAGGTCCAGCTGGTGCCATTGGCGCGATCGAGGGTGTCTCCAAGATAATTGGTGTAAATCCTTGCACTTGAAGAAAGTGTTGGTGACACACAAGCCTCGTGAGCAGCACAGTTCTAGCAGCCTCTGTCCATTCTCATTTATCTTTCCCCTTCCAAAGAGACCAAGGCATGTGGGCCAGGCTTCGTGGTCGCTCCCAACTCTAGCATTGAAATCTTCTAGGAGATTGATTACCTCGTCTTTGTGGATGCTCGTTATTGCCTGGTCTAAAGCTCCATAGAATTGGTCCTTCTCTTCCGGGGTTGAACAGAGAGTTGGTACGTATGCACTACGATCCTCTCCGTGCCTGATGACGGGGGTTAAATGGATCGTAAGAGGACGTTCTTAACTGCGAAACCTAAACTATGCTGTTCTTGTTCATCTGCAGAAGAAGGTGTAATTTGCCTCTTTTAGTGAGCCGCAGTCTGGGAGTCTGGTCTCCTGAAGGCAAGCGATGTCAATCTTCATTTCAATCTTCATTCCCTTGAGCTTTTTATCAATTATTCCTGTTTTTCGCATATCGTTTATAGACTGCAAGTCATCAGTGATGTAGTAGTAGTAAGTTCCCTCTTAGACCATGAATGGCCTATGGGGCAAGTGAAACAGCGTTCACAAGTTTCAATAGCCACGGCATACGAGGGGATTGTGTGGCTAGCACAATGCCCAGCCGCCTTTACTACCCCAACTGATGTCGGGTACCACTAAGAGCTGTGTGGACTCAGGGGCGCCCTAGGCACCGGGAACAAATACATGCTTTCACATGGATTCGAACCCGTGACCATCGGAACGCTAGTCGAGCGCACTGCCACTCGACCACCGCCCCCCCCATCAGTGATGCCGGGACACATAATCCTCACGTTCCAGGTAGCAATTTGAAGAGCTTGTATTTCTTGGTGCGGGGCTTTTTGTCCCACTTGTTGAGTGGTAATCTAATCTCCACTCACTCAGTGGAGAAGGCAGGCCATTACGGGATAGCACCTATTTGACTGGGGGCTCCTCAGTTTGAGGCGGGCGGTAGCTGTCCAGTGAGACTTTGGTAGCCTCTCCCACCGTTGGAAGCGGCCCCTAGCCCCTAGCTTTACGCCAATTGAACTTTGGCTTAGAACCGGTAACTGCTGCTTCCCGTGTTTTGTCGACACCTTACGGTGACGCTGGAGTGTCCTCTCCAGATGTGATGCAAGCCTGGGCAGGGATTATGGAGAATTAGCTGCTGTCCATACAGCATATCCCCCCTCTCCACGTCAATGATGTAACCAAGGGAACGACTTGGATCGATGCAGCTTAGCGCCATTGGAGTCGCATGAGCTGTCGGAATGTATGTGATTCTTATGTATAGACCGCCTGTGGGTGCTCCATTTCCTGCTTTTCTGTCAGGGTTTACTCCCTTAGCCTTTCCCGGGTGGCAGGTGTGGCCGCAAGGCAGCGGAGGTTTTTGAAGCCAGAGTTGCCTTCTCCTAGAGGCCAAGGTTAACGAGCCTCATCTGCCCCGTCAATGGAACACGTGACTGATTATTGGAGTCTCGGTATGACAGCACAGAGCACTATCACTTGGACCACCGCGCCCCACCATAGAGTAGTGTTAGAAGATTTACCATAGAGTAGTTTTAGAAGAGTTACCATAGAGTAGTGTTAGAAGAGTTACCATAGAGTAGTGTTAGAAGAGTTACCATAGAATAGTGTTAGAAGAGTTACTATAGAGTAGTGTTAGAAGAGTTACCATAGAGTAGTGTTAGAAGAGTTACTATAGAGTAGTGTTAGAAGAGTTATCATAGAGTATTGTTAGAAGAGTTACCATATAGTAGTGTTAGAAGAGTTACTATAGAGTAGTGTTAGAAGAGTTACAATAGAGTAGTGTTAGAAGAGTTACTATAGAGTAGTGTTAGAAGAGTTACCATAGAGTAGTGTTAGAAGAGTTATTATATAGCAGGTTTAACTCTGTATAATGCTACCATCTAATTGTTTATCAATTATACCCAGGAGATAAAGACACTTATAAAAAGAAGTAAAAAAAAAGAAATGGAGAAGGAGGAAAAAGAAACTGGATTTACAGATTTAATGATTGGTGTAGCAAATGGCCAGAAAAAGATAGTGGCAAAATTGATTAAAAATGGAGCAAATATCCATGCAAAAACAGATATGGGACGAACGGCACTTCACATAGCATCAGAATTTGGTAAAACAAAAATTGCGAAACTTCTTATTGAGAACGGTGCCAATGTCAATGAAAAAAGAAACTTGGGCCTTGCCCCTATTCACATGGCATCATGGTTAGGGCTTAAAGATGTTGTTGAACTTCTCATTGATAAAGGTGCAAATATAAATGAGAAAACAGTCGAAGAAGGTATTACTGCCCTTCACCTAGCATCAGAAAATAATTTTCAAGATGTTGTTGAACTTCTTATAAGAAAAGGGGCCCAAGTAAATGAGAAGGCAATAAACGGTTACACTTCACTTTTCGTTGCATCGCAAAATGGATACACATATGTTGTTGAACTTCTTCTTGATAATGGCTCATATGTAAATGAGAAAAATGACGATGTAGGCCTTAGCGCTCTATACATAGCGTCACAAAATGGACATATTGGTGTTGTTGAACGTCTTATTGATAAAGGGGCCAATGTGAATGAGAAAATAGACAAAGATGGTGTATGCACCCTTTGGATAGCATCACAAAATGGACATATTTGTGTTGTTGAACATCTTCTTGATAAAGGGGCCGATGTGAATGAGACAAGAGACAAAGACGGTGTTAGCGCTCTTCACATAGCATCAGAAAATGGTCATATTGATGTTGTTGAACGTCTTCTTGATAAATGCGCAAATATAAATGAGAAAACAGACAAAAAAGGTGTTAGCGCTCTACACATAGCGTCACAAAAAGGACATATTGGTGTTGTTGAATGTCTTATTGAGAAGGGTGCAAATGTGAATGAGAAAACAGACAACGAAGGTCTTAGCGCTCTATACATAGCATCACTAGAAGGACATATTGATGTTGTTGAACGTCTTCTTGATAAAGGAGCCGATATAAATGATAAAACAGACAAAGAAGGTGTTAGTACTCTTCACATAGCATCACAAAATGGACATATTGGTGTTGTTAATCTTCTTCTTCTTAAAGGAGCCGATATAAATGATAAAACAGACAAAACAGGTGCTAGCGCTCTACACATAGCGTCACAAAAAGGACATATTGATGTTGTTGAACGTCTTCTTGATAAAGGGGCAGATGTGAATGAGAAAACAGACAATGAAGGTCTTAGCGCTCTATACATAGCGTCAATAAATGGACATATTGATGTTGTTGATCTTCTTGTAAGAAAAGGTGCTAATGTCAATGAGAAGATATCTGGAGGGAGGACAGCTCTTCACGCAGCGTCCATGAGAGGTCACAAGAATATTGTAGATCTTCTTATCTTAATAGGAGCAAAATTAAATGCGAAGGCAGAAGATAAAATAGCATCTCTACACTTCGCTTCTTTCCATGGACATAAGGATGTGGTTGAATTTCTGATTTTAAATGGGGCTAATGTCAATGAGAAAACAGAACTGGGTTTATCTGCTCTTCACTTAGCATGTCTGAGAGGTCATAAAGATGTTGTTGAAACTCTCATTGTGGTTGGGGCAAATGTAACTGAGAAGGATGCACAAGGACAGACTCCACTACACCATGCAGTACTTTATAATAATTTAGAGATTGTAAAAAATCGCACAATGAAAGGGGCTGAAGTAGATGCTAAGACTAATTTAGAGATAACAGCTCTTTACATGGAATTGGAAGAGGACATTAAAGATATAGTTGAATTTCTTGTTATAAATGGGGCTAATATAAATGAGAAAGATGACGAGGATTTGACTGCCCTTCACACAGCGTCACTCAATGGTCATACAGATGTCGTTAAATTTCTGATTGAAAAAGGAGCAAATGTCAACACAAAAACTACCACAGACATTACAGCTCTTTTACTTGCCTCAATAAAAGGTCACAGAGCAGTTGTCGAATGTCTAATTGATAATGGCGCTGATGTAAATGAAGTAACAAAGAGTAAATACTCAGCACTTCAAATGGCATCACGTGACGGTCATGCAGACGTTGTTAATATTCTCATTAACAAAGGGGCAGATATTAATTATACGACCAAGAAAGGTTGGACTGCCTTGCATATGGCTTCCCATAACTGTCAACTTGATGTAGTTAATCTTTTATGTGACCGGGGTGCTAAGGTTTCGACAAACAACTTTACGCCTGTCATGAGCGCATCTTTTAATTTCACTAGTGACGTCACACTTTTAAACTATCCTAATAAGGATGTAATACAATTTTTAATCGGAAAAGGTTCTGATGTTAATACAACTGATGAACATGGTCGAACCGCCTTAATGTTTGCCGTCATGACTGGACATAAAGATATAGCATCTTGGTATTTGAACCGAGGATCCCCAGTCGAGCCCAAGCCTAAGACATCTGACATGATTGACATATTCAATATGAAGAGGAAAGAAATTATTTCAGAGTTATTAAAACAAGGATCATACGTTAACATAAAGGACAAAGATGGCTGGACTGCTCTGATGATTGCTACAGAATGTGAAGATATTGAATCTGTTGAACAATTCATTCAGCGGAAGGCTAATGTGAATGAGAAAAACCTAATGGGATGGACAGCCTTGACAATAGCATCACAATATGGATATACTGATATCATCATCAAACTAATAGAACACGGAGCGAAAGTTAATGAGAAAATTGCAGACGGGTGGACCAATCCCATGATAGCTGTTCTTAATAATCAACGGGAAACTGTAAAGTTGCTACTTGAAAACGGTGGTGATGTTAATGAAACAAATAATTTTAGGTATTCCGCTTTGATGATAGCTGCAGAAAATGGATTTACAGATATTGTTAAAATTCTTTGTGATAAAAATGCGTCCATCGACAGGAAAAATATAGATGGCTGGACTGCTTTAATGAAAGCATCAAAGAATGGACATAGCAGCACTGTTCAGTGTCTTCTTGATTACAAAGCAAATATCAGTTTAAAAAATATTGATAATTTAAGTGCAATAATGATTGCTTGTCAAGGAGGGCATAAAGAAATAGTTGAACAACTTATTGAGAAGGGATCAAACATCAATGAACGTAATAAATATGAACTGACAGCTTTAATTATCGCATCATATCACGGACATAAAGATATTGTTGCATCGATGATTACAAATCAAGAACCAAACTTTGAGGACCAAGAAAACATATCAAGTGCTTTGTATTTTGCTTTGAAAAACAGAAAAATGGATGTTGTTGAATTACTAATTTCAAGTGGTGGCAATGCACGTGAGATTGTTGAGTGTGGAAGAGTCAACCAACTAACAGCCTTGAATCATCCATCAATTGATGCCAGTGAACTTGTTACAGTACTAGAGACCAGTCACACCTTTGTGAGGAATGAATGTTGCTGCAAATATCTTACAGAATATCTTTATTGCCTACAAGATTTATTTGAATATAACACCTTTGGACCAACTGTGCCAGATAAAAAAAATGCAATGTCTCAATATCTTTTGTAAGTATTATGAAATAAATGCCACTTCTTTTTAATTTAATGACATAACAACATTTTTTGAGATTTTAAAATGGCAAAAATGGCTAAAAAAACATCTTGAAGAAATAAAAAAAAACTTGTAAATTACCCTGTGTTTTGTGTAGATACTCAATTGGGAAGAGAACAATTGTTTTCGTGAGTTCTACATATATTTTTTCTAATAGCGTTTAATGAGGACTGTAAAACTTATATTTTTTTGGTAAAACTGTTTACGAATCATTGTATTTCACATTTGAGTTTTTCAAAAACCTACTATAATTGGTTTTACGATTTAAAAACAACAACAAACAAATAACAAACGACGTAGTGAATTTAGATTTTTCTGATATTTTTTCCAAACAGTAATTAATAAACAGTTAAAACATTTAACATATATTATAAATTGAAAAATTAGACTTCAGCAGAGAAATGTCACAAAAAATGACATATGTTCTTGATCTACTCGCAGCCCTGACATGTTTGAGATCCTGGACATTGTTCAGTCTCCCGTAGTTGACTGGTCTGCTGGTCAAGGTACTGCTCCTCCAATTTGCAAGTAAGTTATCTGGGTTTCGTTATTTTCTGTATTATAAACATCGCTGGCCATCAAGACAATTTGCTAACTTCCAGTGTCTGGGTAGGATAACTTAGTGTTTAATTTAGGTGTGTGACTGTGTTAGAATTAGAGGTATTGTAGTTGTGTGGCTCGGCTAGAATTAGGAATGACTCAGTCAGCCTGTGGGTCGGACTGACAGAGCGAGAGATAGACGTCAGTAGGGTATTGTAATATACTTAGGGCTGCAAACTGCATGTACACTTGTTTAACTCGTTTAGCTAAAATAATTATTTGTTAACCGTGTTTTCCTTCACCACAAGCATTAATCCTACCAAATAACTTTAAGCAGCTATAGCCTTAAAACTGCGTGGTCTTCACTTATTTCGTGGATCATCATAATCTTTGTGTTTTATTTTAAACTAGCAACGAAGCCCGTCCAAGGACGTCTGTCATGAGACTCTCAATTAAAGGAGATGTACGGAATGGTTGTAAATATGCTATAGGTTCTGGCGTGTCGATGTGCAAGGCGATCAGTTTCCATTATTTTGCTTCTTTGTTGATCTGTTAGTGCAGCACGGGACATGCGTTGCCGCTGTGCGTGTATTTCCCGTTGACGGGCGGTGTAGACCTGTGACCTGTTGCGACGCAGTTCTCGACGCCTTGTATTCCTACGCAGCGTAGCTTTGTCAATATCAACAGCGGAACGCTGTGTAGTGATTAGCAGGAGTGACACACTTCAAGATGGGAACACAGCAGTGGCGTCACTAGGGGGGGGGCGGGGGGGGGGCGGGCTGCCCCGGGTGACACCCATTAGGGGGTGACACCCGAGCCTAAAATTTTACTGTGTACGATTTCATGTCAGAAAACAAAAGATGACAAATTTTTTAATCTAGAAATAAATTAAGAAATACAAAGAAATACGTTAAACGCGAAAATTCTTATTAAAAAAAATATCAGCTAACTTGCAATAATAAAACAGTCCCAACCTACAAACAACATTAAAACAAATTAGGAAAAAAAGAAAAGAAATAGTCGCAGCAGAGAGATCTTTGAAAAAGGCTGGAATGAAAGAGGCAGTGTCTTCTGTTTTAAAAGATATAAAGCCATTTGGGCTTGGACACACCGACAGCATGAACGAATCCCACCTCACGACTCCCTCCACCACAGTGGGGTGGGAGGAATACGATTTTTATCACAAAGAAAAAAATCAAAAGATGGGTTTTCTTTGTTGATGTTTTTCTTGAGGAAAATTATGATTTCAATGTCTTTGAGTTAATATTTTTATATATATATTTTTTAAAGGCGTGATAGCATAGATATGCATGTTTATATACAGGTAGTCCTCCGGTTACGACGGTCTCATCCCGACTTACGCTGTTTAGTGCTTACGAACGCGCCCCCGTAAAGAATAGTATTACGCGTTATTCCATATTTTAAAAAAAATTCATGAGGTAACGAATTCTTTTCTCTATTTGAAATAACAAAAATTATTGAAAAATATGTATGATTATTATTTCGACCTACAACTTTCGTTTGCGAATTTTTCAAATGGCGAAGTTTTCAATCAAGTCAATAAAGCTGAGTAAGCTTACAAGTTCCTTTTCAATGCTCATTAGAGAGAGCATATTCAGCCTTTTTCGTCCCATGCAAATTCTAACTCATTATATATTCTTTTCAACTTTGAAAAGGATCGCTCTCAGCTGCAGTTTGATGTCATCATTGAAAGATAGATGCGAAGTGCGATGTGTACATTTGTAAAGGACTGTGTGAAATATAGCTCATTCAAAAGCAGCAAAATTTTTAGCTCTGTGCAAGTTTTTTGAGTTTCGCTTTGTGCTAATTCCTTTTCCTTACCCTGAGCCTGGGGCTGGACAATAACTTTTTTAAGAGTTCTGAAAATTGGACTAATTCTGGAGGTAAGCAGTCTTCGAAATCACTCATGAACCTACATGTGGAAGAAAATCAGAAGCCCCGAGCCTAGTGCTCTTTATGGGTCTTCCCGGAAGACCCCCTTAGCCATCTGGCCACCAAAGGGACGTAACAGCTGAGGAAACCCCTCCCCCCTAAAAAAAGCGGTCGCTTCTGAAGCGGCCACCTGGGCATCCAGGACATACAGTCAAAGATGCCTTCCCACTAAGTTGCCCTCACAAGGAGGTGGTGGAATTTCCTACTACGACCCGCTACCACTTTGGCGCCATCCCGGCAAAGCACTCGGGTCTCCATGGTTAGGACCGCCGCAGACCGGGGGTCATCAAAGTACCTACCTAGGGTGCAACCCCCACTGGAAGGTTTCCTCAGAGCTGGCGTCCAATGCGTTCTTCGTGGCACTTTTTGCTAATCCGTACTGGCGCTCCTGGCCCTAAACCGGCACCGCTCGATGGCGTTGCTAGTAAATTGAGGGGGACGAAACGGTTGCTTCGGATTTTCCCCGACCCCTTCTTCGAAATCACTTGAATGTTCTTCCATTAACTTGGCTGCTGCCCATCGGGTGGCGAAAGTGCTGAGCTCAGTTAGGTTTGTAAGAAAGCCAAATTTCTCATGGATGTATTTATATGCACCTAACCAATGTTTTAGGGCTTAAGAAAGTTTGTCAATGATTACCAGAAATACATCAATCTTGAATTTGTTTCTCCATGAGAATACTGTTTTGTTGATGTCCCTTTATCAAACTGACGCTTTCTTTTTTGTTTGATAGTATTGAAGATTGTTTACACTGTTTTTACCACGGACTTTTCCTTTCCTTTGTCTTCATAGGAATAAAATTAAGAATGCTATTTTTTAACAAACTCAATGAGAGACTTCCTTTCTAAAATTGTTTCCCAAATTTCAAGTAAAATAGCGACTTCCAGTTGTTCATTTTCCTTTAGAAATCCTTCTTCTTCAAGTCGGCAGTCACGTGGCTGATTTTCATTCGTTGCTAATTCTTCCAGTGCTGCGATATTCTCATGGTATGAGCTATTAACAGACCTTACAGCCTTACAGCATAATGTCAGGCTAACCATCTTGTGTCAGACAAGGCTTTGTTAGCATGTATCAATTTCCATATGTTTTTGAAGTACCTGTCAACGATGAGTAGATGCAACAAGTCGGGTATAAAGATTTTGCAGAAGACAAAAAAATCTGACCGCAGTAGGACAACCTGCTGCTCTTTTCCCAAACAAATTAAAGGAATGAGCTGTGCACGTCACATAATGAGCTACAATGCACTTCTCACGAAGAATAGCCTGGTTTCCGTTATACTTCCTACTCATTTGCAGCATTGCCGTATGACTGTCCAAGGCATTTTCAGGGATTCGTACAAACATAATGACCTGCATCTTTATTATACACTATAATTCATAAAAAGTTTGGGGGCCCTTAAATTATTGGGGGCTTTAGCCCGTTCAGCACCCCCCCCTTTTAATCCGTCATGGGGGGGGTCCACGCATCTGTGACGATGTGGTACGAGGAGGGGGGTGTTTAAGAAATGTGACATCACATAAAAAACGCGAAACTTTAAATAAAAGTTCCACTTAAATATTTGATTGTTTACCATTTATTTAATTACGTTTTCAATGACTTCACGCGTGTTACGATATTACAGTGCAGACTTACCCTAAATACATATTTAAATGACAAAAAATAATTTGCAACATGCTAATTTTTATTGAGAAAATACGGCTTGGGGGAGGGGTGTCAAAGCTTTGTGACGTCATATCGTAAAAAGGGGTGGGGTCTAAGTTTTTGTGACAAAGTATGACGCTGGGGGAGGGTGGGATAAAAATCTGCAACCTCGCGTGACGTCATTTATGGACGACCCCTTAAGTCGTGAAGGAGTGACACCATGAGCTACCGCCCCGGGTGACACCAACCCTAGTGACGCCTCTGGAACACAGTGCTGAATGATGACAAAAATCCTGCATAAAAATACCAACAAAAAAAAACAAGTTTTGAACGACCGTGTAAATTTGTTCAATATGGAAATGAGATTTAGTTTTTCTCCGCTAGTGATTGGCTGTGGGAGTCATGTAGGAGTTTGAGGGACCAATCGCTATCGAGGACCAGAGAGACAACTGCCTTTTATTATTTTAAGTACTGTTTTTTACCGCCACCATTCGGCTACATATAGAACAATTAAATCAGAACAAGGTGTCAAAATCTTACAAAAAGACCTAGATGAATTAATAAAACGGGAGCATGTCTTTCCACCCATAAAAGTGTCAACAGTTAAGAGTGTACACACTAAACAAACCAAGCGTAGGACTATAGCATAACAGTTTTAATTCAATAACAATAATCAATATGGGACGCGGTGGACGAGTGGCAGCGCGCTCGACTGGCGTACCGATGGTCACGGGTTCGAATCCATGTGAAGGCAAGGATTTGTTCCAGGGGCCTTGGGCGTCCCTGAGTCACCCAGCTCGGAATGGGTACCTAACACTAGTTAGGCGGCTGGGTAATACGTGAAACCCACAAAGCCGTGTCCTGTGAACGCTGCATCACTTGCAAAACAGAAAATCTGTCATGGTCTGTGGACGCAATTATCTTCTACATAGAAGGAGCGTCTGAATATATAAAATAAGATAATCAAACGCGCCATTTTTTCTTTCTTTCCCAACGTTAACTGTTACTCTGCCGCATCATGTCCTTTTCTTTTATACTTTCCGGTGTACATAGCGCGGCGCTGTGCGGGTGTGCACACTACTACATTCATACAATGGCATTTGAAAACCAGCGCCGTCGTTAAAATATGAAACTAAAAAGACATTTGGGGTTCCCATGCCCTAAGGAATGTAAATTAAGAGTTCAGTGCACTAAAGTATTTTAATATGGGCTATCGAGTTTTTATATATGTTACGGCCAATGTCCGGCCACTTCGCGAAGTGGCTGACAAGTCTGGCCAAAGCCCGAAGTACTTACAACAGCAATTGTAATTCGGGCTTTGGCCGGCCAGTTCGCGAAGTGGCTGGGTAGCCTTGGCCAAAGCCCGATGTGCTAAAGGAATATTGCCCGGTTAGTGGCACATCTGTCGCTTCTGGTGTTTTGGTGTGTACGGGGTAGGTAAAAGGGCGCCACTCTGTTACGATACTATAACGTTAGTCTTTCCTTTTCGGACAAGGTCCAGACATTGTAACTAGTTCTTATTATTCTGACACAGTGGTTTCATTGTGAGTGTTTATAACTTCTCAATCAACGTTTCCAGTAGAAAAGATAAGTCATAAGGCACGTATAGCATGTGTCGTGGGGTTTAATAACACAATACTAAGTATACTCAGGCTATCACCATATCATTAATTGTTAGCTACGACACGTTGTTCTGTACTGGAAAGTGCTAAATCAACAAATGAACAAATACATGCCGATTCGACTACAGTAAGTGTCGACCCTTTTGTTTCTACACCTTAAAATTGTTTATTTATTTATTTATTTTTATTTTATAAATGATTTTTTTTTAAATTTTTATTTCTGGTACAAAAATAATTTAATACACTATAATTATCTATTAACAATTAAAAACAGTATGGAATAGTTATTTTTAACGTTGAATTTATGATAGGACGATTGAAAAAAGTTTATACACTGATCACCTGTTAATATTCAATGCAAATTCATGATTGTGGTATGTGCACCATTTTCTGAGGTAGAAAGTCCTTCCAATCCTATCCAACTCCACCCCGATTTCGATCCGATGTAATCGGAAAATAAAAAGGCCATGTGGTCAGATAAAGGTACGTACATTATCTCTGCCCCACTCCCTTTACTTACCTTTCCCATAAGTCTTGCCAACATACGGTGTCCTGTGGTCGTCACTTAGTCTAGCCCTCTTCACATGCCATTATGTAACATGTCATTATGTAACATGTCATTATGGAACATGTCATTATGTAACATGTCATTATGTAACATGTGCCAGCCAACGAACAGTCCCTGGTCTCGGTAGACTTCTCTTGATCGCTCCACCCCAATCAAAGTCGCGATGTAATCGGACAATACAAATGGAAAGTGGTCAGATAGTACTTTATAAAGTTTCCTACATTCTTTCTGCCCCCCCCCCAAGTGCCATTATTTACATGTCCCATTACCCTCGCCAGTACACTAGGCATACATTACACTATAACTTAAAGGTCATGTTTTAAAATGTAATATTTGTTCAATATTTATACTACATTTTGATCATTGTGTCATTGGTTGAACCATCCATGGGTCAAACCGTCCGGGGTCGAAATTTCCGACCACCAAATGGGCTTTTCTCACCTGACGATACAGTGTTTATGTTCTTCCATAGGCTGCGTGTCCCATGGCTATTTCTGATGAGACTAATATGCTGAGTGAAGCTGGTGCACATCAGAAAAATGCGGAAACAACATTTGATATGAAAATCAGATTCTCTGATACTTTGAATGCTTCGTTACAAGGAAAAGCCAATAATAGGGAGATCCTCACCAAACAGAAATACATCGCTTTAATAGAGGAGATTAAACAGGCAAGAGCAAAGGAGAAAAAAGAAAGTGTTGACTATCGTCATCTCAGAAAATATGATGATCTTGAAGTTGGTGGTAAAGAAAGACTTATTGTGCCAGTAACAGGAGACAATAGCGTTATTTTTTACTATCTGTATTCAGAAGAACTGTTCGACCTACTGCACGTTACTAACTTGAAAATTAGACATGGAGGTCACACACGGATGAAAAAGGATCTACAAACTAAGTATAAAAATTTCATCAAAGAAGTCATTACATTCTATCTTCGCTTATGCAAGCCATGCATGATCAAATTGTCTTATCCTAAGAGAGGTCTAGTTTATAAACCTTTGTTATTTAAAGAATTGAACTCGAGATGCCAGGTGGATCTGATAGACATGCAAAGTAGTCCTGACGGCGAGTACAAGTTTATACTCACTTATCAAGATCATTTAACCAAGTTTGTACAATTGCGGCCTCTTAAAAGCAAAACAGCAGAAAAAGTTGCTTACCAGCTACTTGATTTCTTTACCACCATAGGGGCTCCAAGCGTGCTTCAATCAGATAATGGGAAATAATTAGCAAACCAAGTTGTAAATGAGCTTAAGAACATGTGGCCTGAACTAAAACTGGTACACGGAAAACCAAGGCATAGTCAAAGCCAAGGTTCCGTCAAACGCGCTAACCAAGATGTTCAGAATATGATGATGACATGGATGAGGACAAATGAATCAAAACACTAGGCTGAGAGTCTCCGATATGTTCTATTCATGAAAAACCGTTCTTTTCATCAAGGCATTCATCAGTAGTCATATTTGGCTGCAAAGCAAAAGTTGGGCTGAGTACCTCAAATCTGCCCAGAGAGGTGATTGATAATGTAGCTACGGAGGAAGACCTTATCAACGTCCAACAAGAAATGGGGGATAGTATAGATGCAGAGACTGCCTCTAGAAATGGAGATGCTGCCGTTCTGGTGGAGGAACCATCGGAAAGTTCAGACAGGTTGCCTGACAATAAAAATGCGAAACAGGTCTGTATAGTATGTGAAAAAAGTGCAGTTCGACCATTTTTGTGTGATTCCTGCGGCCAAGATCTGCATGCTATTTGTGGAATATGCAGTGAGTCAGATGAAGGATACAGGGGTAAAATAACTTGCAAGCTATGTCACAGTAAAGAAGACATCTGTAAGGAGAGGTCAGCAGCTCACAGCAGTTTGCAATGTCAAGCTGTAAAGATGCTTAAAAACTCAGAGTCAAAATTCCCACCAGAGAAAGTTGGAGATAACGTCCTTGTTTGTATACCAGATGTTGACAGAGGTCGTGTGGAGATAACGTCCATGTTTGTATAACAGATGTTGACAGAGGTCGTGTGGAGATAACGTCCTTGTTTGTATACCAGATGTTGACAGAGGTCGTGTGGAGATAACGTCCTTGTTTGTATACCAGATGTTGACAGAGGTCGTGTGGAGATAACGTCTTTGTTTGTATACCAGATGTTGACAGAGGTCGTGTGGAGATAACGTCCATGTTTGTATAACAGATGTTGACAGAGGTCGTGTGGAGATAACGTCCTTGTTTGTATACCAGATGTTGACAGAGGTCGTGTGGAGATAACGTCCTTGTTTGTATACCAGATGTTGACAGAGGTCGTGTGGAGATAACGTCCTTGTTTGTATACCAGATGTTGACAGAGGTCGTGTGGAGATAACGTCCTTGTTTGTATACCAGATGTTGACAGAGGTCGTGTGGAGATAACGTCCATGTTTGTATAACAGATGTTGACAGAGGTCGTGTGGAGATAACGTCCTTGTTTGTATACCAGATGTTGACAGAGGTCGTGTGGAGATAACGTCCATGTTTGTATAACAGATGTTGACAGAGGTCGTGTGGAGATAACGTCCTTGTTTGTATACCAGATGTTGACAGAGGTCGTGTGGAGATAACGTCCTTGTTTGTATACCAGATGTTGACAGAGGTCGTGTGGAGATAACGTCCATGTTTGTATAACAGATGTTGACAGAGGTCGTGTGGAGATAACGTCCTTGTTTGTATACCAGATGTTGACAGAGGTCGTGTGGAGATAACGTCCATGTTTGTATAACAGATGTTGACAGAGGTCGTGTGGAGATAACGTCCTTGTTTGTATACCAGATGTTGACAGAGGTCGTGTGGAGATAACGTCCATGTCTGTATACCAGATGTTGACAGAGGTCGTGTGGAGATAACGTCCTTGTTTGTATACCAGATGTTGACAGAGGTCGTGTGGAGATAACGTCCATGTTTGTATACCAGATGTTGACAGAGGTCGTGTGGAGATAACGTCCATGTTTGTATACCAGGTGTTGACAGAGGTCGTGTGGAGTTAACGTCCATGTTTGTATACCAGATGTTGACAGAGGTCGTGTGGAGATAACGTCCATGTTCGTATACCAGATGTTGACAGAGGTCGTGTGGAGATAACGTCCATGTTTGTATACCAGATGTTGACAGAGGTCGTGTGGAGATAACGTCCATGTTTGTATACCAGATGTTGACAGAGGTCATGTGGAGATAACGTCCTAGTTCGTATACCAGATGTTGACAGAGGTCGTGTGGAGATAACGTCCTAGTTCGTATACCAGATGTTGACAGAGGTCGTGTGGAGATAACGTCCATAATTGTATACCAGATGTTGACAGAGGTCGTGTGGAGATAACGTCCTTGTTTGTATACCAGATGTTGACAGAGGTCGTGTGGAGATAACGTCCATGTTTGTATACCAGATGTTGACAGAGGTCGTGTGGAGATAACGTCCATGTCTGTATACCAGATGTTGACAGAGGTCATGTGGAGATAACGTCCTAGTTCGTATACCAGATGTTGACAGAGGTCGTGTGGAGATAACGTCCTAGTTCGTATACCAGATGTTGACAGAGGTCGTGTGGAGATAACGTCCATAATTGTATACCAGATGTTGACAGAGGTCGTGTGGAGTTAACGTCCATAATTGTATACCAGATGTTGACAGAGGTCGTGTGGAGATAACGTCCTTGTTTGTATACCAGATGTTGACAGAGGTCGTGTGGAGATAACGTCCATGTTCGTGTACAGATGTTGACAGAGGTCGTGTGGAGATAACGTCCTAGTTCGTATAAAAGAGGTTGACAGAGGTCGTGTGGAGATAACGTCCATAATTGTATACCAGATGTTGACAGAGGTCGTGTGGAGATAACGTCCTTGTTTGTATACCAGATGTTGACAGAGGTCGTGTGGAGATAACATCCTTGTTTGTATACCAGATGTTGACAGAGGTCGTGTGGAGATAACGTCCTAGTTCGTATACCAGATGTTGACAGAGGTCATGTGGAGATAACGTCCTAGTTCGTATACCAGATGTTGACAGAGGTCGTGTGGAGATAACGTCCTAGTTCGTATACCAGATGTTGACAGAGGTCGTGTGGAGATAACGTCCATAATTGTATACCAGATGTTGACAGAGGTCGTGTGGAGTTAACGTCCATAATTGTATACCAGATGTTGACAGAGGTCGTGTGGAGATAACGTCCTTGTTTGTATACCAGATGTTGACAGAGGTCGTGTGGAGATAACGTCCATGTTCGTGTACAGATGTTGACAGAGGTCGTGTGGAGATAACGTCCTAGTTCGTATAAAAGAGGTTGACAGAGGTCGTGTGGAGATAACGTCCATAATTGTATACCAGATGTTGACAGAGGTCGTGTGGAGATAACGTCCTTGTTTGTATACCAGATGTTGACAGAGGTCGTGTGGAGATAACATCCTTGTTTGTATACCAGATGTTGACAGAGGTCGTGTGGAGATAACGTCCTAGTTCGTATACCAGATGTTGACAGAGGTCGCGGTGATCCAAGAAGCGTTCTTGCAGTTGTCATGAAAGTTGAAGATGGCTTCTACAAGCTAGGAACAGAACATGGTGTTCCCAAACAACTGTATTGCAGAAGCGAGTTTTCCATTGTACATGAGAAACTGCTCACACTAGAATCCGTGGGTACAGAAGAAAAATCATTACGAGCCGTCGCGTCTTCCCATTCACTGACTGGTGGCCAAGGCTATACTCGTTGCAATCGCAATACTAATTGTGCAACAAATCGCTTCAAATGTATGAAGAAGAAACGATTATGTAATTCAAAATGTCATAAAAGTTCATCCTATTGTAATAAGTGATAACAGAAAGAAATAGTTTACAATACTTATTAAGTTTCACTTTTGTAACTGGTTTTTATCATTTTGAAACTAACAATCAATGTTAAGTATTAAATCTTACTAGTCAACCTTCAATCTGCTCATGACTGCTTTCTTCAGGCTTTGGCTAATCGACCCTAGCCCTTTCGCGAACTGGCCGGCCAAAGCCCGAATTTCGAGCTTTGGCCGGCTAATTTACAGCAACATTCGCCACTTCGCGAAGTGGCCGATTTCGGGCTTTGGCCTTAAGATATACAAAGCTTGATTAAGATCCAGTCATTTAGCAAGGAGTTAAAGCTAAAACTATTTTAAGAGGCTCATATTAGCATAAAAACGAAATTTTGGGCACTGGGCTACCCATGAGTTTTAAATTTAAAAGTTTTTTTTGCCACTTTAAATCCCGGAGGCCTACTCAATAATTATCCGAAGTTTTATGGCGATCGGATTAATGGTGTAGTAAGCCATATAGGACACACAAACATATATTAACACTTTCTTATATATACTTTGGAAACGACACATATGTCTTATCTTTTCTTTAATTCTACCCTAACCATTGCATTGATGGTGTTATTGCATTATTTTTAAAAAATTTTGTCTGTTAATTTGTCTTTTTTCAGAATAAATATTCACATGACCAACATTATTGAAAAAGTAACGAATTATGTTGGAGAAGGCAGCATAAATGTCACCCACTATTCTTCTTGATAAAAAGACATCAGAAGAGAGTGTTGAAAAGACCAACGCGTGGAAAGACTGTACTCTGATTTACACTAATTACTATTCTTCACGAAATGCAACTTTTTGTTGTTTTTTAAGTATTCACTATCTTTGTTATGTATTTAATTTTGACAACAAATATTATATCGCTATCCAAACTGTTATTATTGTTTAATAAACTAAACTTAGTATTAACAGTTGAATTTGAAGCCACATTGCCAGGTTTCCGAGTCTGACCTTTGGTAATGGGCGAATAGAAGTTTCTAATTTTTGTTTGACGTAGTCGTAGTCGAGGAACTAAACTTGACAAGAAATCAAGGGACTTAGTAAACTTAAAAATATCAGCAATTTAAATTTTTATTACAAGTTCACGCCACAGTCTTGCATAATATAGTTAATGTAATCAAATGTCTCCTAGCTAACTCTGCCGTTCCTAAGACAGTAATGTCAGAGGAATCTACAATTTGTTGTTTTGTATGCTAAAGTAAAATGTGCTTAAACTAGTTTCAGTTTGGTTTTTAACACTTTATACAAAGGAAAATGATCTGAATTATTGGACATGTACAAGAAATAAAGTAAATGGATAGGTTAAAGCCATTGTTATTAAAAAATTAAGATAGAATTTTCAATTTTTAAAAAAAAATATATATATATATTTTTTTTTGGTATTTCAAATGTTTAATACACGATTGATGCTTTTAGTTGTTAAGAGTGTTTTACGATATCTATGTAAATAGCTGAATGATGTATCAACTGTTTTTATGGTAACTTTAATTTAAAAAATGTATACTTAGTTGTTTGTTTGTTTTTAAAATTTTAATTCCTTCAAGACTTTAAAGATAAATAAATTTTTGTATTAGTAAATTTTTAGAAACAAGTTGAAGGTGGCTGGCTGGTTGTGCGGTGAAATTGTGTTAATTCATGAATCCTGAAAGCTCTTTCACGCCAGGTAGAGATGAGACAATTAAAAGCAAAAATATATTCGATTCATTAAATTATCATGGCATGCCATTATGAAAATTAAAGATTGGTATACTCAACATGAGAAAGTTGAGTAACGCCAATGCAATGACAAATTATGAACAGCTTGAAGACTGCAATGAATTTCAAATATAACAATAACTTAACATATTTTTTCTTCGTGCCAACAAAGTGCTGACATTCTACAATACTACTTTAAACCTGAACCATCTGAATAATTCAGAAATGATAAATTTATTGAAAATATTGTGACCTACTATGAAGTTTAGGACTGTAATATACTTATATTTTGTTAATTGCACAAATCAGCTTTAAAAAGTAAATTTATGTAGTGTTAAAGTTAAAAAGATGCAACGAAATAAATAATGTATAATTTAATTAATTATTTGCTAAGAATTAACCATTTTCAATTTAAAAGTAACCGATAAGGGAAATAGATCATCCTCTTTTTGTATTAAGATTATTTTTACACAATTTTATTTTCTAATATATTATTAGCCTTTGATCGTATTAGTGCAAAAATTGATTATTGATGAGAATAATAATTTTCTTGAGAACCATTGCACTGTTGTTGTAAACCCTTCCACTTTTGTCTAGATCCCTTGCACTTTTGTTGAGAACCTTTACACTGTTGTTGAGAACCCTTGCAAGGTTGTTGAGAACATTTGCACTGCTGTTGTGAATACTTTGCACTGTTTTTGTCATTTTGAGGATTTATATAACTATTTAATAGACATAAAGCTGTTAAAATACACACAAACTTTAGTTAATACTTTATTCTGACAAAATCGGGTAAACTGTGGTTATAAAGGATTAATTTTAGAACAGTTTTAAAAAATGATTACATTCTTACTTCACGTGGACTACTCTAGTTTTCTAACCATATTTGTATTCTCAATATAATTTTAAAACTCATGTAATAGAATCTTAGTTATCGTACTTTTTGCTGTAAATATCATTTATGCTTTCGTATCAGTTAATATTTGCTGAAATTTTTTAATGCGACTAATTATGTAGTTTTTATCTCCCTTTGGGATTGTTTTTTTATTATAAGTATAAGACGGAGCCATTTTCATTGCAACAGAAATTGAAGGAAAATTTTTAATGTAATTCGAGTTAGGAGTGCAAAACATTTCGGTAACTTATTTTTTTTACAGCAGACAGTAGGAAATATTTAAAATCGCAATACACTTTGAAATATATTATTATAAAAATAATTTAATTACATCTCATTTTAATAAAATAATAATTTTTTAATATGAAGTTCATTATTATCAGATACATTAAATTTTTTAAAAAAATAGCCATCAAATTCTTCTTTTCTAATAGTTGGTAATATTTTCAACATAGTCAATGGTTTATTGCTTCTTATATCCGAGAAAACTAAAAAGCACTAATAAAACGAATGGAAATCATTTCTGCACATATACTCATTTTGATAGTTAAATTATTTATCACTAAATAACTAATAATAAAAATATTTTAAAAAACAAGAAAGAACTAACAGCAACAAAAACAACTTTAAATTGACACTAAATAGACGTTGTTCAAGTAATAGAAAGCAAAACTTTATTGTTTAAATTTTTTAATGCACAGATAAAACAAAAACAAAAAAATTATAAAAAATATAGTTTTGAATTTATTGTACACCAGATCTGGGTAGGTGAATTTATATCAGCAACTGTTGTGATCTATCTTAAATAGTGGAAAGAATGCATTGAATTTGACATTTAAATTTGATTAAGTCATGCAATTACGCAGAAAGAAATGTAAGAAGTAAAATTAAAAGAAACACAATAAGACATTTTCCTCTGTTAAATAAAAAATGTAATCGATAAAAGAAAGTTTATTGATGAAAAAGGCTACTCCACACTATAAATGTTTTAAATTTCTGTCAATAAGTATTCTCTGTGTTACTAAGACACGAACTAAAACTTTTTGTATGTATTTAAATGGCTATTCTTTTAATGTCTTTCAATGTCTAACTTATAATGTTTTGAAAGTCTATTTTTATTTTATTTCAATGTCTATTCTTAAAATCTTTCAATGTCTATTTTTAAATTAGAGCAATAAATCGTTATGAAATTGTGCTCTCCTGCCGCAGAACAAGAAAACTGGAAACACTCTGAATAATGATTTATTAAATGACGTCACAATGTGGTAAAACGCTACATCAATATTGTTGATAATCATCATAAACGTTAGACAAAATTCAATCTCCGGTACCTTGAGAATTTTGTCATCACATTCCGATACATTCATCTCCAAAACAAGATAATATTCATGGATAGTTTGAGTTGGTCTAGAAAGAAGCAGAAAAAGANATTAAGTCACCTGTAAACTTTACTTTAACAAATAATATTACCAAAATAAATAGCTGAGTGGATAGATCTAAGTAATTTTTAGATTTCATCAAGTATTGTCATCTATTGAGAGGAGCTGTTAGATCAGCTGATGAATTGACATGTGAGATCATCTGTTGGTTGAATCTGTTAGATAATCTCATGAGAAGATCTTTTAGATCATCTGCTGAGTGGAGCTGTTAAATAATTTACTGAGTAGATGAGTTGATCTCTTAGATAATCTTCTCCTTATTCTTCTATCCTCTTGTGTTGCTAGGTTTGACGTTTATTTAAATGAGTTACTCTGGCCAAATTTTACATAAATGAATCTTGTAGCGGATATGTCCAATTAGGAAAAATCCACAAGGGAAGCATTACAATTTAGCAACCCATTTTATTGCATTCTGTAGTAATATTTGCATTTAGTTGTTTTTAAATAGTTTTGTTGCACTTGTAATTGTTTGATTATATCTATTTATATTCATATATGCTTACATATTTTGTATATTTTATGTAAATAAGCATTGTTGTCTTTCGTAGGGCAGAGGTGTTTTGTCATTTTTATATGTCTAATGATATATATTTTATATAATGTAGAAATATATTTTTTTATACAGTATTCAACATAATGGAAGCACATACTTGTGTATACATTTGAGTGTTTAAATACGTGTTATTGCACTATCTGTCTTTATTTGTTAATTTTTATGTTACTAACAATAGCAGCCATGTTAATATGTGCAATAAATAACTATCAAATGTTTTACTCTATATAAATATACGTGTAGTACTAAGACTTGTTTATTAACCTGGAATATTAAAACCGAAATTAAAGGATATATTTTAGCTTTATTCTCTGTAACAGTGCATTTAAAATTTATTAATTCTTATTTGCCATGACATTTTTAATGTACCGGATTGAACTTTTGATAGTCATTATTATAGTCACACAAAATTTAAATTCAAAGAAAAATGTAATTATACCTCTACACAAATGTGTTTGTCATCTATGTTTTTGAAAATTAAAATTTGTGTCATGAATGTTTGACCAGTTAATTTATATTTTATTACAACCACCTATCTTGTTTTAAAATTTGGTGGTGTATTATAATATACAATGTTTTTCTACGTCTTTCTTTATATATCTTGATGAAAATGTCTGCAAGAGGTATCAAAATTAAAATATTTTTTCGAGCACATTTTATTTATAACAAGGAAAAAATGAGAATAACAAATGTAAATACGAATAGAATTAATTGTTTATTTTAAAAATTTTAATCCACAAAGAAGTAGAATCTAGTTAATCAAAATGAGAAGATGAGATAAAATATTTTATACAAGAATAACATTAAATTTTAGGACTTTTCACAAAATCGAAAGTAGTTTCTTGAACACAAATTACTGCAATTCATAACAGTCTTATGATGAACTTTTGTTATGGTTTAAAGTTCTCCATCCCAAAATCCTAAAAAACCAATTTCAAAATACGTGTCCTCTTCTATCTATATATATATGAGTATCAAAACCGCCGTGTTTTTTCCTCCAATTGATTTAATGAAAGTTTAAGTATTTATTTTTATGTTTCCTTTGCATAAAGCTGTTCTGGAAATATTTCTTGATATTTAAAAAACAAACAATCTCCACGGCCATTGATCATTTGATGCAGTAAAACTCTCCAAGCTATATTCTTTTTTAAAAATTTGTTGAATTTTTGTGTAGTAAATAAGAGGTTTAAATGTAACAGAGAAATAATTAGGTATAGCACATTTTGGTTAAGTGGACAAACTTCCGCTTACTAAATATAGGCAATTAGACTTTCGGATTTTTTTTACCAATGTGCTAACAATAACATATTATTGCGTTACAGGTTTGTGAACTTTGTGTTAGTAAACACAATTAAAGAACCGAAAAAAGAAAAGCTTATAGAAAAAACTTATTAAATTCATAATTATTAGAGTCGTGGAAGCTAGCTCTAAGCCCTTTTATTATAAATTATATACATAGTCTATAAACTATAAACGATATTATTTATATATTAATTTGAATTAAACTTTACAAGTAATTCGTAGACTTCCCGAAATAACGTGTCACAAAATGTAATATTTTCATATATGAATATGATATTAGCGTTGCATTAGTTTTGAGACAGGCTTCTCAACTTAGGTAATTTAATGATTTTAGTTATAATTCTAATGCAATTACTTTAAAATGGCGTAAATTAATATTATTGAGATAGGAGATTTTGCGAATGTCCAACAAAAGACTAACAAAAAAGTGCTTGATTGTGTCTTGATGTTAAAGAATTTTAAGTTGAATGTTGTTTCCTGGTAGTTTAGTTAAAACAGAATTTAAGTATTAAGTTTATCTGTGGTTGTATAGGTTAAGATTACTATCAAGTATCTTAGCACCAGAAATAGCCTTAAATTCTCCTACTTCAAATATTTTGTACCAATCCCTAATGTTTCCTCAAATACCAAATTATTTCCATTACATACAAGAAGAATAAATACAAAGCCAAATATTTTTTCAATTTCTGTTAACATGATTTCTTTTGTTTCCTTAAAATACTAATGCATTTTTAATGGTGTTTCTGTTCTGTTAGACATTGGAACAAGATTTTTAAAAAAATTACATTGACAGTTGTCTATAACTTAAGTCAATGAGACTCTTAACATTTCATCCGCTTTCAATCATACGTCTTGACATCAAGTCATAGCTTAGCAAAGTTACGATAGAGTAGTGTTAGAAGAGTTACCATAGAGTAGTGTTAGAAGAGTTACCATAGAGTAGTGTTAGAAGAGTTACCATAGAGTAGTGTTAGAAGAGTTACCATAGAGTAGTGTTAGAAGAGTTACCATAGAGTAGTGTTAGAAGAGTTACCATAGAGTAGTGTTAGAAGAGTTACCATAGAGTAGTGTTAGAAGGGTTACTATAGAGTAGTGTTAGAAGAGTTACCATAGAGTAGTGTTAGAAGAGTTACTATAGAGTAGTGTTAGAAGAGTTAACATAGAGTAGTGTTAGAAGAGTTACCATAGAGTAGTGTTAGAAGAGTTACCATAGAGTAGTGTTAGAAGAGTTACCATAGAGTAGTGTTAGAAGAGTTACTATAGAGTAGTGTTAGAAGAGTTACCATAGAGTAGTGTTAGAAGAGTTACTATAGAGTAGTGTTAGAAGAGTTACCATAGAGTAGTGTTAGAAGAGTTACTATAGAGTAGTGTTAGAAGAGTTACCATAGAGTAGTGTTAGAAGGGTTACTATAGAGTAGTGTTAGAAGAGTTACTATGGAGTAGTGTTAGAAGAGTTACTATAGAGTAGTGTTAGAAGAGTTACCATAGAGTATTGTTAGAAGAGTTACCATACAGTAGTGTTAGAAGAGTTACCATACAGTAGTGTTAGAAGAGTTACCATAGAGTAGTGTTAGAAGAGTTACTAAAGAGTAGTGTTAGAAGAGTTACTATAGAGTAGTGTTAGAAGAGTTACTATAGAGTAGTGTTAGAAGAGTTACCATAGAGTAGTGTTAGAAGAGTTACTATAGAGTAGTGTTAGAAGAGTTACCATAGAGTAGTGTTAGAAGAGTTACTATAGAGTAGTGTTAGAAGAGTTACCATAGAGTAGTGTTAGAAGAGTTACTATAGAGTAGTGTTAGAAGAGTTACTATAGAGTAGTGTTAGAAGAGTTACTATAGAGTAGTGTTAGAAGAGTTACCATAGAGTATTGTTAGAAGAGTTACCATACAGTAGTGTTAGAAGAGTTACCATACAGTAGTGTTAGAAGAGTTACCATAGAGTAGTGTTAGAAGAGTTACTATAGAGTAGTGTTAGAAGAGTTACTATAGAGTAGTGTTAGAAGAGTTACTATAGAGTAGTGTTAGAAGAGTTACCATAGAGTATTGTTAGAAGAGTTACCATACAGTAGTGTTAGAAGAGTTACCATACAGTAGTGTTAGAAGAGTTACCATAGAGTAGTGTTAGAAGAGTTACCATAGAGTAGTGTTAGAAGAGTTACCATAGAGTAGTGTTAGAAGAGTTACCATAGAGTAGTGTTAGAAGAGTTACCATAGAGTAGTGTTAGAAGAGTTACTATGGAGTAGTGTTAGAAGAGTTACCATAGAGTAGTGTTAGAAGAGTTACTATAGAGTAGTGTTAGAAGAGTTACCATAGAGTAGTGTTAGAAGAGTTACTATGGAGTAGTGTTAGAAGAGTTACCATAGAGTAGTGTTAGAAGAGTTACTATAGAGTAGTGTTAGAAGAGTTACCATAGAGTAGTGTTAGAAGAGTTACCATAGAGTAGTGTTAGAAGAGTTACTATAGAGTAGTGTTAGAAGAGTTACCATAGAGTAGTGTTAGAAGAGTTACTATAGAGTAGTGTTAGAAGAGTTACCATAGAGTAGTGTTAGAAGAGTTACCATAGAGTAGTGTTAGAAGAGTTACTATAGAGTAGTGTTAGAAGAGTTACCATAGAGTAGTGTTAGAAGAGTTACCATAGAGTAGTGTTAGAAGAGTTACCATAGAGTAGTGTTAGAAGAGTTACCATAGAGTAGTGTTAGAAGAGTTACTATAGAGTAGTGTTAGAAGAGTTACCATAGAGTAGTGTTAGAAGAGTTACTATAGAGTAGTGTTAGAAGAGTTACCATAGAGTAGTGTTAGAAGAGTTACCATAGAGTAGTGTTAGAAGAGTTACTATAGAGTAGTGTTAGAAGAGTTACCATAGAGTAGTGTTAGAAGAGTTACCATAGAGTAGTGTTAGAAGAGTTACTATGGAGTAGTGTTAGAAGAGTTACCATAGAGTAGTGTTAGAAGAGTTACTATAGAGTAGTGTTAGAAGAGTTACCATAGAGTAGTGTTAGAAGAGTTACTATAGAGTAGTGTTAGAAGAGTTACCATAGAGTAGTGTTAGAAGAGTTACCATAGAGTAGTGTTAGAAGAGTTACTATAGAGTAGTGTTAGAAGAGTTACCATAGAGTAGTGTTAGAAGAGTTACCATAGAGTAGTGTTAGAAGAGTTAACATAGAGTAGTGTTAGAAGAGTTACCATAGAGTAGTGTTAGAAGAGTTACCATAGAGTAGTGTTAGAAGAGTTACCATAGAGTAGTGTTAGAAGAGTTACCATAGAGTAGTGTTAGAAGAGTTACCATAGAGTAGTGTTAGAAGAGTTACTATAGAGTAGTGTTAGAAGAGTTACAATAGAGTAGTGTTAGAAGAGTTACTATAGAGTAGTGTTAGAAGAGTTACCATAGAGTAGTGTTAGAAGAGTTACTATAGAGTAGTGTAAGAAGAGTTAACTCTGATTAATGATAATGATACCATCTGGCTGTTTATGAACTATTCCCATAAGACCAAGACACTTTACGTATAAAAATAAGTAAAAAAACTAAATAATTAAGGTTGGAAGGTTGGGTGAAATAGAAGACATGGAGTGAATTAAGGAAAGTTGAAGGAATAAACTTGGAGGAGGAAATGGAGACTGGATATACAGATTTAATGATTGCTGTGCAAAATGGCCAGGAAAGGATTACAGCAAAATTGATTAAAAATGGAGATGACATCCATAAAAAGACGTATTTAGGACGAACGGCTATTCACATAAGATCACGAACTGGTCAAACTAGTATTGCCAAACTTCTTATTGAGAACGGTGCCAAAGTCAATGAAAAAACTAAATTAGGTCATGCATCTATTCACATGGCATCAGTGGATGGGTTTAAAGATGTTGTTAGACTTCTGATTGATAAAGGTGCGAATATAAACGAGAAATCAGACAGAGAAGGTTGTACTGCACTTCACTTAACATCACGAAATAAACATCTAGATGTTGTTGAACTTCTTCTAAGAAAAGGGGCACAAGTAAATGAGAAGACAATAAACGGTATTACTGCCCTTCATATAGCATCACAAAATGGACATATTGATGTTGTTGAACGTCTTCTTGATAAAGGGGCGGATGTGAATGAGAAAACAGATATAAATGGTTTTAGCGCTCTATACATAGCCTCACAATTGGGACATATCGGTGTTGTCGAAGTTCTTCTTGATAAAGGGGCCGATGTGAATGAGAAAACAGACCAAAATTGTATTAGCGCTCTATGGATAGCATCACTAAATGGACATATTGGTGTTGTTGAACATCTGGTTAGAAAAGGCACTAAAGTCAATGGAAGGATATCAAATGGAGTAACAGCTCTACACGCAGCGTCTCAAAGAGGTTATAAGAATATTGTTGAGCTTCTTATCTCAAAAGGAGCAAAAATAAATGCGAAGACAGAAAAACAAATAACATCTCTACACTTAGCTTCTTTCAATGGACATAAAGATGTGCTTGAATTTCTGATTTCAAAGGGGGCTAATGTCAATGATAAAACAAAGCTTAGTTTATCTGCTCTTCACTCCGCATCATACAGAGGTCATAAACATGTTGTTGTAACTCTCATTGAAGTTGGGGCAACAGTAAACGAGAAGGATGCACAAGGACAGACTCCACTACACGCTGCAGTAACTTGTAATAATTTAGAGATTGTAAAAATTCTCACCATGAAAGGGGCTGAAGTAGATGCTAAGACTAATTTAGAGCAAACAGCTCTTCACATAGCATCGGAAAAGGGCCATATAGATATAGTTGAATATCTCGTTATAAAAGGGGCCAATATAAATGAGAAAGATGACAGGGATTGGACTGCCCTTCACATAGATTCATATTTTGGTCATACACATGTCCTTAAGTTTTTGATTGAAAAGGGAGCAAATGTAAATGAAAAAATACGTATAAGCTTTACACCACTTCCTATAGCTGCTTCACAAAACATTCATACACAAGGTGTTGAACGACTATTTGCAAAAAGAGAAAATGTCAACACAAAAATCACTAAAGACTTTACAGCACTTTTACTCGCCTCAGAAAAAGGTCACAGAGCAGTTGTCGAATGTTTAATTGATAACGGCGCTGATGTAAATTCAATAACAACGTTTAATAACACAGCACTTCAAGTGGCATCATATAATTGCCATGCAGATGTTGTTAATGTTCTCATTACCAAAGGGGCAGATATCAATTATACGACCAAGAGAGGTTGGACTGCCTTGCATATGGCTTCCCTTCGCGGTCGAGTAGATATTGTTGAACTTTTATGTGACCGCGGTGCTAAGTTTTTGACTCACAAATTTACGCCTGTCATGAGCGCTGCTTTTAAATTCACTAGTGACATCACACTGCCCCACAATCCTAATAGGGATGTAATACAATATTTAATAGGAAAAGGTTCTGACGTTAATAAAACGGATGAACATGGTAGAACTGCCTTGATGTTTGCTGTCATTATTGGACATAAAGATATAACATCCTCAGTTGAGCACATGCTACAGACATCTGACATGATTGACATTTTCAATAGAAAGAGGATAGCAATTATTTCAGAGTTATTAAAACAAAGATCAGACGTGAACATAAAGGACAAACATGGCCGGACTGCTCTGATGATTGCCACAGAATGTGGAGATGTTGAAACTGTTGAACAATTCATTCAAATGAAAACTAATGTGAATGAGAAAAACATAATGGGATGGACAGCCTTGTCAATAGCTTCACAATATGGACATAATGATATCATCATCAAACTAGTAGAACATGGAGCGAAAGTAAATGAGAAAATCACAGATGGGTGGACCAATCTCATGATAGCTGTTCTCAATAATCAACGGGAAACTGTAAATTTGTTAATTGGAAACGGGGCTAATGTTAATGAAACAAATAATTTTAGGTTTTCTGCTTTGGCGATAGCAGCAGAAAATGGATTTACGGATATTGTTAAAATTCTTTGTGATAAAAATGCATCCATTGACAGGAAAAATAAATATGGCTGGACTGCTTTAATGAAAGCGTCAAAGAATGGACATAGCAGCACAGTTCAGTGTCTTCTTGATTATAAAGCCAATATCAATTTAAAAAATATTGATGATTTAAATTCAGTAATGATTGCTTGTCAAGGAGGACATAAAGAAATAGTGGAACAGCTTATTGAAAAAGGATCAAACATCAATGAACGTAATAAATATGGATTGACAGCTCTAATTATCGCATCTTATCACGGACATAAAGTTATTGTTACATCTATGCTTACAAATCAAGAACCAAACTTTGAGGACCAAGAAAACTTGTCAAGTGCTTTAAATTTTGCTTTGAAAAGCAGAAAAACTGATGTTGTGGAATTAATAATTTCACGTGGTGGCAATGCAAGTGAGATTGTTGAATGTGGAAGAGTCAACCAAATAACAGCCTTGAATCATCCATCAATTGATGCCAGTGAACTTGTTACAGTACGTGAGGCCAGTCACACCTTAGTGAGGAATGAATGTTACTGTAAATATCTCACAGATTATCTTTATTGCCTTCAAGATTTATTTAAAGATCACACTACTGGACCAGTTGTGCCAGATAAAAGAAATGCAATGACTCAATATGTTTTGTAAGTATTATTTGATTATAAAATAAATTCTCTTACTTTCAATTTTAAATAAAAGGCACAACAAAGACACAACACAACTTTTTATGTTTTGAAATTGGATAACAATTAATAATAATTTTTTTAAAAGCAAACCTCGAAGCAGCATGTTGTTTGTTTAGGATAGATCAATAATATTGAAGAGAAAATTTAGTTTGTGAGTTCTACATATTTTTTTAAATTTCCAATTATTTATCCGCGAGTACTTTAAAAACGTATCTAGTTTACCAAGTATTGAAAGACAACTCATTTGAATTGAAAAAAAACAACTAATATAATCAGTTTTATAATTAAAAATTATTTTTTTAATATAAAAAAAACGATCTCCTGATTTCAGATTTTCTGATAATATCTCCATGCAGCAAATAATAAACAGTTAAAACATTATCAAATATTCTACCTTTCTTAAATTGTAATTGTTTTTATCAACAAAATTGCTAAAATTCGTGGTGAGCTTGACAGAACGGTGTTATCACCACATAGTGTATCTCCTTCTTTTGTGAGGTCAAGCTTTGACATGTTCCAGCCTGTTATGGAAAATGAAGTCAAAAGTATTATTCTAAAATAGAAAACAACCTCCTGTAATCTTGATCCAATTCCCACTCCACTATTGGTTGATCCATTAAATCATTTACTCCCAACAGTAACTCATATAGTTAATGAGTCTATAATCTGGCACCTTTCCCTCATTATGTAAACCTGCTATTATAAGACCCTTGCTGAAAAAACAAGGGTTAGATCAAAACAATTTAAACAACTATCGCCCTGTGTCTAATATTTCATTTTTGTCGAAGGTCATTGAAAAACTAGTCTTAAAACAACTTTTTGCTTATTTTGATGGCCACAGTCTTCTAAGTCCAAATCAGTCGGCCTACAAACCTTCTCACAATTCTCACAGCACAGAGACCACACTTTTGAAGGTAACAAATGACCTTCTACTCGCACTGGACAATGGGAAAATTTCTATATTGGTCCTCTTAGATCTCAGTGCAGCCTTTGACACCGTTGACCATTAAATACTGCAAAATTATTTTGGAATTTCTGGCTCAGTTCTGGCTTAGTTTCAATCATACTTATCTAACAGATCACAGGTGGTATCAGTAGATGGCTGTATCTCTCACAAAGCGGATTTGGTTTATGGTGTGACTAAGGGCTCCGTTTTGGGTCCGGTACTTTTTGTACTTTATACAAGGCAACTAATTTTACTGCTCGAAAAGCATTCAGTTAAAATCCAATCATTTGCAGATGATACTCAGCTTTACACTAACACTGATCCCTCTAATATTGACTCCTCTGTCCAATTGATGCAAGAGTGCATTGGTGAGGTAAAGTCTTGGATGACTTTCAGCAAACTCAAGCTGAATGATGACAAGACTAAAGCACTTCTATTTTGCAACAATAAATCACACAGTACTTTGTCTCTTCCGAATTCTATTCAGGTAGCCAGTTTTGATATAATGTTCACAACATCGACTAGGAAACTAGGAATCTTGGCTACATTATTTCTGACATGTCTATCAACAACTTCATCAATCACATCTGTCGCTCTGCCTACACCGCCATCCGTCAGATCAGCTCAATCTGCCAATACTTAACAGTTAGTGCAACAAAAACTCTAGTCTGTGCTCTTGTTCTGGCTCGTATTGATTATTGCAACTCTCTTCTGTCAGGGGCGCAACAAAAATGCATTGAAAAACTACAGAAAGTTCAAAATTCAAAAGCCAGACTGGTTCTTAAGGCAAAAAGAAACATGACCATGTTACTCCCCTACTTTACTCACTTCATTGACTACCTATACATCCCGTATTGATTACAAACTGGCCGTTCTCAGTCACAACTTCTTTTCGGACTCATGCCCTTCCTATCTTACTGAACTTTTGTCGGTCTACTCACCCACTCGTCAGCTACGCTCTTCTGCAGACACACGCATTCTCTCTGTTCCTAAGACATGCACTAAAATGTTTGGTGAAAGGTTGTTCTCTTTTTGTGCACCCAAACACTGGAATTCTCTACCATTACACATCCGTAGTTTGCAAACAACCAAGTCCTTTAAGACTGCACTTAAGACACATCTTTTCAAAATTTATTTTCAAAATTAATGAAATAACATTTCCTGTAAATGTTAAACGTAGCTTATGTACAATGAACTGTAATTTATGTGGTTGTTATGATATGGATGTATATTTAATACTTATACATGTATGTATGTAAGCCCAGTTCCCAACTGGGATACAGCGCTATATAAATAATCAATTTATTATTATTATTATTTTTATTATAGCAGAGTAATGTTACAAATAATTGAACTCTGTCTTTGTTCAACTCCCAGCCCCGACATTTTTGAGATCATGGACATTGGTCAGTTTCAAGTAGAAGACTGGTCTGCTTGTCAAGGTACTGCTCCTCCGATGTACAAGTAAGTTGTTTGGGTGTCGTTATTTCCTGTCCTTTAAACATCACTGCCCATCAAGACAACATGCTTACTTCATGCAATTCCAGAAACCTTCAAGGAAGTGAACTAAACAACTTCAAACAGTTTTATGGAGTTAGGATAATTAAAATAATATTAAATACTCAACAAAAGGAAAAAAAAATTAGGACCCCTGTCCCAATTTAGTGATAGATTAAGAATAATAGATTTTCTTAATTGATAAATTTGTCAATATTTGCCAAGATCGTATAAAATTGGATTCGGGAATTAAATGTTAAAAGTTTACTAAAAGACAGTTGGGGGAAACAGGCTCGATGAAATTAAAATTAGGAGTTCAGTGTCCAAAAGAATTTTAATATGTGCCATCACGTTTTTATATACCAAGTTTGATTAAGATTCATCCATTTAAACAGTAGGCCTAGCTAACGCTTAAATTAATTGTTTTATAAGCTCATATTTATGTGGTTGTTATGGCTTACTACGCCATTCAAACGATCGCCATAAATATTCGGTAGATTGTTGAATACGCTCCGAGGATAGTAAATCATGGCAAAAAACATTTTAAATTTAATTTTATGTGTGGCCGAGGGCCCAAAATGTTTTTTTTTATATGAGTTAATGAAACAATTACTTTAAGTGCAGCTAATGGTTATAGATGGAGCGCCCTTGATAGATAAGATGATTTTATTTTTTTTATCTTTGTTGTATGGTTTTCGTCGGCGTCCTTCCGTTTAGATGGTGCATCACCTTTGGGTTGGGTTACATTCCTTCGTGTGGCTGTGCAGTCCAATCCTTGAGTGACAATCTTTTCCACAGCTTTTGCACACGAGTTCTGTACTTCCAAATGTTTTGGTCTTTCTCCTAGCTCTTCTGCCTGTAAACTCCTCCATCCTTTGCTCCTCGTATAGTTATATATATATATATATGTATGTATATACATTTTTGAATCGACACGTATGTATAATCTGTTCTTTAACTTTACCATTGCATCTCTGGTGTTATTGGATTGTTTTAAACTGTTTTATCTCACTTATAAGCATGAGAAATTAGTGAACCGTAAGACGCAACAATCTTGTGTATAAATGGAACGTCCGTGATAGATAAGATGATTTAGTTTTTTTTAAACTTTGTGATACAGTTTTATTATTATTATGTTTCTTGAAAAACATATTTGACATAATTTCAAATGTAAAACATCATAAATTAATTTACCTTATATTTCAGTATATATCTGCACATGACAAACAACATTGAAAGAGTAACGAATTTTGTTGGAGAAGGCAGCATAAATGTTACCAAGTAATATTCTTGGTAAAAGAAAACAAGAGAGTGCTGAAAAGACAAACGCCTGGAGAAACTCTTCTCGTGATTAACAACTTTTTAAAACGTTTGCACGCTCTTTTTTATGTATTAACTTTTGTCAAAAATGATTATATCGATATCCTAACTGGTATCATTGTTTTATAAACTAAACCCAGTAACATATGAAGTTGAAGCCACCGTGCCAGGTTTCCGAGTCTGATCTTTGGTAGTTAATATAACTTTTTTTTCCAATTTTTGTTTGACGTAGTCGAGGAACTAAACTTGATTTAAAATCAATTGACTTTAATTCAGTGGCGTAGCTAGGGTCATCTGTGCCCGATGACATGACACAAAATCTGCGCCCCATCTCGGAACCAACAGATTCTGTTGGCTCACTGAGCCCTCAAGAAAATTTTGAAATTTTACGTTTTATTTGGTTCATTTTCGAAAAACCTGGTATTTTAATGAAATAGAATACAGGCTAATAATTCTCTATACGATTGTAAACAATTTATTTTAAAAAAAAACTATACTAATTATAGATGACTGGAAGAGACAGTCTACAACTAATTGATCCTCCTTGATTTGACTGTCACAAAACGGGTCAATTACGTTGTCAAAATTAATATTCTCAAGTGTGTCTCTTTCGATGCTAAGGAAGGAAAGATCAATCAGACGATCTTGTCCCATTAAAGCACGTAAATAAGACAAAATAAGCTTCAGTTTGCTAAAGGACTGCTCCCAGCTTGCAATTGAAAAAGCAACTGTTAAAGTATTTGAAAAGAAATGCGCAGATTCGGAAACACGTCATCTCCATATGAAACAATAAAACCAAGAAGATCCAAAGGAGTTTCCGGTAGACCTTCAGTCCGGGTACTGAGCAGCATTTTGCTGTCTCCGATTAATTTTCTGTGCACAATTCGTGACAAATGACGTCAGTGTAGTAGAAATTTCCAAAATCTAAGCAATTTTTACGAATTGTATCGACATTTGTTCAGCGACATTTGACGTCCAGTAAAAATCCAAATTTGATGTTTAGGTTTTTTAGACGTAAAAACCATATTGATATTTCCTGTTGGAGTCTATCAATTACGCTGTTCATACCAAGCTCAATTTCTTCTTCTGCACAAATTCCTGCATCTCTTGCTAATTCTCAAGGCATCCTACGATGTCTAATCTTTCTGTCAACCTCGATTCCCCAAGTTGTGCATCTGGTTTTTCCATTGTCTACCGCAACCTGGCTCAAATTATCACGAGTGTTGACAAGTTCTTGCTACCGCAATTCAAGATCAGATGCTGCTTCCTTGAAATTCATAGTAGAATTCTGCAACCGTTTCTGGACACGATCTATTTGCCCAAGTATGATGTTCAAAAATCTAACAAAACTAGGAAGTTAACGTTTAATATAATTGCCAGCAAATTTTGCAAAGTTTATGCACCAGTTCTGGTGTCAGGTATCATAGTTGCATCTTCTGATAATATTCCCAACAGCCCTACTATTTTATCTAGTCCTTTATAAATAAATTGATTATGTAAACAATAGACAGCAGAAACAGTAAGCAGCTTTAGTAATTAGTGAATATAATAGCCACGAGCGATTTACTTCCTTTCCATTTGCTAATCGGCGTTTAAACCATGACGCAGTAATCGAACGTTCACCTACTACTGGCGATAGACTGCCTCGATGGTGAAAGAGCATAGATCCGAGAGTAATCAATTCATCAGAAAGAGGCTGTGGTATTATCGATATCTTTGTCGTTTGATCAAATTCTAAGTAGCCAACATTATGAAATCTTAGGACATTAGGAATAAGAACAACACCATCTTTAGCATCTTCATCAAAAGAAAATTCTTCAATCTTATTGTCCTCGTCACTGTCAGAAAGTTCATCGTCTTGTTGAACCTGTTCAACAACGACGTCTCTGGTGTTTTCCTCAGCATAATCAGTAGCATCTGTCTGATTCATATCTTTTTGTATGTTGTAATCATCGCGGTATTGTTCAACATTCTCGCTTTCATGTTCAACGACTGGCTTTGCAGGCGTTTGATTGTGGATGTGTCATTTGTTTATAAGTTGAATGGCACCCCTTAAAGCTCAATGGGGGCACCAAAATCATGATTGCCAACTGGTTTGTAATAAAGATATTTGTGGAGCTCCATATTTCAATTTTGCAAACGTATTTGGGATACATTAGTTTATATAAAATAAAATTGAATAATTAGTTTTAATACTCATTTTGGCGCCACCAAGCGTGGCGCCCGGGGACATATGTCCCAACCTGCCCTCCCTAGCTACGTCCCTGAAAAAATAAGGTATTGGCAAAAGTCCAAATATTCCGCCAGTTACGTAATAATTTTGTAGAATTAATCGAACATAGACTGATAAAAAGTAGGGTAAAGTAAGTCTGACAGACTGGTAAAGAAATTCTCAAATATATTTAAAGTAAGTCTCACAGATAGGTAAATAAAGTCTGACAGACTGGTAAAGGAAGTATCACATATATGTAAAGTAAGTCTCACAGATATGTAAAGTAAGTCTCACAGATATGTAAAGTAAGTCTCACAGATATGTAAAGTAAGTCTCACAGATATGTAAAGTAAGTCTCACAGATATGTAAAATAAGTCTCACAGAAATGTAAAGTAAGTCTCACAGAAATGTAAAGTAAGTCTCACAGATATGTAGAGTAAGTCTCACAGATATGTAAAGTAAGTCTCACAGATATGTCAAATAAGTCTCACAGAAATGTAAAGTAAGTCTCACAGATATGTAAAGTAAGTCTCACAGATATGTAAAGTAAGTCTGACAGACTGGTAGGGTAGGTCTAATACACTGGTCATCTGCTTTTCCCCTTTTCCGGTTTGTAAAAAATAAATAAGTAAATAAATAAATAAAAAGCAGTGTTACTTGTGGATCCTTTGTTTTATTTCTAATTTCGTTAAAATTAAATGATCTATAATTTTTTTTTAAAAATTCATCAATAGCAATCAATACGTTTTGATCATGTGCATCACTGAATTTAAAATGATTTCGAGATTTATTGAAGTCTTTCATTTAAGTCACTCATGGGCTGTCACATTGGAGGTATCTGGCTTAGTTTCCTCTCTGGCAATAACAAAAGTAATGACATATTAAAATGTAAATGCATTAAATTTTTTTCAAAAACATGTATCCATTAGAAAAGAGAAAATAAAGATTGTATGGATGTATGGATTACTTTAAAAAGCAGGCAATACAAATTTGTATATAATTGTGTTTACGATAGTTGATAATTATAATTGTATTAACTAACGGTGACAAAATAATGTACCGTTGGTACAGCGAATGTTTATTAGATAGAGACATTGGTAGGCTACGGGTTTTACACAAATTAAAACGAACTGAATTATTTCTCCTAAATTAGGAGAATTTTATTAATGTTAAAACTAAAATTATTAATAAATGAGAAATTATCATGGAATCCCCGTGTAAATGAAGTAATTTTAAAAGCTCATTCTAAGACTTAGTTTTTTTTTAAAGAAACTTTACAGATGTAATAAGAATATGAAACTGAAATGCTATCTCACTTTGGTCAGACCTTTACTAGAATATGCATCTTCTGTACGAGACCCATCAAGGGACCGTCCACAAAGTACGTCACGCTATTTTCGACCATTTTTACCCCCCCCCCGTCACAAACTGTCACATATTTGGACCACCCCACCCCACCCTAAAGTACGTCACACTTTCCAACAAAAATTATTATTTTTGTTAACAAAATACTAAAAATTTAATATAAAACACAATGACGTCACACATGGCCGGACCCCCTCCCCCCTGTCACAAACTGTCACACTTTCTTACACCCCCTCCCCACCTCTGAAGCGTGACGTACTTCATGGACGGCCCCCAACCAAAGAAAACAATGATAAACTATTACACATTTTTTAAAAAGAGCTGCTATATACATTGCTGGAGAATATTCAAAACTAAACAAGAGTAAAATCATTATTTAAGTCAGTAAACATAGAAACACTAAAGCAGTGGTTCTCAGCCTGTGGTCCACGGAAATATGCCTGTTGGTCCGCGAGCAAAGCTTGAAATTTATTTATTTTTTAAAATTTAGAACATGAAAAGGTATATATTTTGTCGCATTTTAGATATATTGATTAATTTTAATCACTTGAAGGCGATAACATAGCGCCGAAAACAATATGTTTTGAATCTATTTTTACTTTTAGCTATGCCGGATATCACACTAGATTCTAGAATACTATTGTAATAGTTGTTATATTAATATTCAGAAATAATTTTTTGAAAACGATTAGTAAATAAGCCTGAAATTAATATTACAATTATTAAATTAATAAATTAACACATGGATAAATTTCTAATTAAATAAAACAATCGAACATAAGGACATCAATGACTTTTCCTCATACTCATCCTAATTATCTGTGTGTGAATAAAATGCAGTTCCGGAGAGTAAACAAAGACGATTTGCCATAATACTATATGATGAAGATTATTTGCGCATTGTATTTACTTACATGCGTCATTGTAAATGATCAACCCAGATCAGAGTGTGTAATATGCTCGCAAATGAAACGATGAAACCTGCAAATCTTAGAAGACATCTGAAAACTAATGATAATGTTTGCTCGGAGAAGCCATTTTGATACTTCTGCACTAAAACTAAAACATTCACGTGATAGTCAGAAGTCCTGCATACGACAAGCAACCAAAGTCAACGAAAAGCCTTTAAGATCTTCCTTCTTCGTGGCTATACGAGTTGCACAGGCCAAAAAGCCTGGTAATCAAATTGGGGAAAAGTGTTTAACAGACTGTTTGAATTACGTGATGCTGTGAGAGAGTTTCATGGAGAATATAAAAAATCGAAGCTTGTTGATCATTTGAACGATAGCTTATGGGTTGCTTTTCTGGTTTAATTTGCTGACATTTTTTAGCAAGGAAAGCAGAAATATTTAATTACTCTCAGTGACAAAGTGTCTGCCTTTACGAAAAAGCTTTATCTTTGTAAAACAATATTTTTTCAGGGGAACTTTTTCATGTTTGATAAATTTTACGAATTCTCCGGGAAACCAGAAAATGCTGAAATAAATAAACAACTGTTGATAAATTAGATTTCTGACCATATTCAATACCTGCAAGATAAATTTAACTTCAACTTTGGTGATTTGAACGTTCAGAGGTTTCCGTGCATTTCCAGTCCGATCCTTATACACATTGACTCAGTGGCGTAGTGAGGGGGGCTAGGGGGGGGCAAATGTCCCGGGCGCCACTTTGCCAGGGGCGGCAAATTCCTAGTCGTTAATTAATTAAAATCGAAATTAAAGAAAATCCAAATAAGAAATTAATAAAATAAAATAAAGGAACTATCCAAAAGCATGTGAACGTTTTAACTGACAAAACTTCAAACTCTTATTGGATATAAATTCTTCAGATACTAATACTACTGTAATAAAAAAAACAGAGGCTAAATTAGTGTGAGAACGTGACACTGATGTGGTGATAAATTCATTGATTCTTAAAATTGGAAAGTCACCCCTGTTGTAAGAGGGGCGGGGAGGGGGGGCGGAAAATTCTTCGTTGTTAATTAGCTAATTGTTAAAACGTGAAAATAAATTGTAATAAAAAAAAAGAAAAGCCATGATAGAAAAAAATTAATGAAATGAAGAACTATATTAAAATTCGAGAGCGCAAACTCCATTATAAATCTAAAGACTTCTGATACTAATGTTACTGAGCTGAAAAACACAAGGGCTGACAGTATGAAAATAATGTGCTGGTATATATATAATTGATTCAAGTTTGATTTTAACGTAAGCGAACTACTGGAAAAATTGTTGGCGTATTTATATGGCTTATTTTAATTTTAATGTCTTTTGTTTTGTGGCATAAAAAAATAATAGAAATAATTACTTATCTTGTGGAATTAAAACTTGGCACAAATAAACACAAAATTTTGTTTTGGGGGGGAGGGGCGGGGGGAAAATTCCTCGTTGTTAATTAGCTAATTGTTAAGACATGGAAATAAATTGCAATAAAAGAAAAGAAAAGCCAAGATAAGCACTTAATAAGTAGTCAAGATTACCAAAGCTTTTTGGCAAATGGAAGGAATCAGAATATGGATAAAAAATAATAGACTATTAATAAAGACGGACAATTATTTGTTGTAAAAGAGAAAACACAGTACTGTAGCAAGAAGTTCTTGCTAGAACATTTAACATTATTAAATCCTAGCGAAATTTAATGTGACTTTTTGAGGTCACAGAGAGGGCAATACTGTTGCAAATAAAGGCAATATTCTGGAACTAATGCATTAGCTTGCAAAGTACGTTCGAGCACTTTGAGATCATTGTGGGAAAAGGGGTAAAAAAAATCTTGTTATCTAAAATTCAAACTGAGCTCATAGCAATTTTACGAGATACAGTTCACGAAAAATCATCTTTCTTCAATAACAAGATACAAAATATTGTTACATTGTATTTGATAGCTCTTCATATATTTGACATAAGGATCAATTAAGTCCAGTTATGTGATATGTAAAGATTAAAAATAAAAAAGTAGACGCCGTGGAATCTTTCAAAGATTTCATTCAAGAAAGAGTGAATCTGTTTACGTTACGACATTTCTGAAATGATTTTGAATAAATGATAATCTCAAAATAATGGACTGCACAGGCCCAAAGTTTGTTAATACTTCTTAAGGCCTGGACAGTATACAAGAGCTCAACAAAGGCGCAAAAACATAAAATCTCATGTCAAACTCGTTCAAACTGTTAAACCTAATTTGTTAACATGATACTCCAACTGAAACGAATTCTCCAACTATTTTAGAGCACTTGAGCGTTGTTACGTATTCTTTTCCAAGTCCATACACTGTTCGAAATGCTATAGAGCTTCTACAAGCAAGGCATGCAGACTTCAGGATAAAAAATAGTGAATATACCATGGAGCTATTTTGATATTACTTTGTAAGCTATTTAACTGAAAGATGCAGAAGAAAAGCTGAACACACGAACAGATACAGAAACTTTGCTAGTCACAATGAAATCTTTTTATTTTCAAAGTTATATTTTTTTAAAAAAGCCCGAAATTCTTTACAAACGTATAGTGCTCAACAAACAAAAAATTCTTAGCAGTGGCTACTCACAGAGAAACTAATGGAATGAAATACTGAAGGAATGCTTTGACATTTGATAACATTTTATTGTTAGACCTCATCATTTTAATCGAACCTTCCGAACAAAGAACAAGAGAGCAGATTTTGGTGATCGAAGCAAACATTCCATGTAGAATAACAGTTAAGAAGAAATTTGGTTTCTTGATCAGAATAGTGTATAAATTTGTGTGAGGCTTTGGCAGTTATATGAATTCAGAAAACATGATTTTCGTACACCGGCTAATCTACGGGACTTTGAAATTTTGTCTTAAAATTAGAGTATTCAAAATATCCCACATAACATAGTCAGGCAAGGAATATTTTAACCCCATGAATAGGAAAAAAAATGAATTCAAGACTATGTGGTTTATTTAAGTTTTTAAAGATATTTAGGCTCGAAGTTACCCTGCCTAAAATAATATAATTAATTCAAACATTGCTTACAACTGTCTTAAGTAATGCAAGGTGTTGAAAAGGCTTCTCTAAATTATTTTAATGAAAATTAATGACGATCAATTACGAATACACCAAAATTGTCTAATATATTGCTATTTTGGCTATTGAGCATGTCATGGCTGAAAACATTGATACATGAAAGATTGAGCCATGAGGAAAATCATAAAACTTTAATTTCATTAAAGAAATGAAGCCTTTCTTTTTGACATAAACATATATAATGTTCTTATCATTACTTTCTAAATACTTTTTTTTTACTTTATAGCGTAAACATATTTTTTGAGTGGGGGGGGTGGCAAATTTGGTTTCTGCCCCGGCTGCATAAACCCACGCTACGCAGCTGCATTGACTCATTAAATTTAATACCATCGAGATTAAACCGATTCATAGAACTGACCATATATACTACTTTAAAAATGTTGCTTCAGAAGGTGAACTTAAAAACTCGTGGGTATTCAAAACTGTCTCAGAGAACTTTATAAAATACTTTTACCATTTGCAACATCATATCTTTGGTGATTGTGGATTATCTGCATTGGTTTTAATCAAGACCAAACATCGTTCCTGACTTGAAGTTGAAGATGATCTACGATGGAGTATTTTAAATATTAAACCTCGTTTCCATGTGCTGTTCACAATTGTGCAAGCTCAAGGCTCGCACTAAATAAACTAATATAGCTGTCTTTCTAATACTAACTACTGTTTATGACTTAAGTTTTTTATAGTAAGCAAAACGAATTGAATAAGACTGTAAATATAAGACCAGTATAAGTGACATTTGTTCATTACAAAAAAAAAGCCATTACAATCTGTTCCCATTCAATATTTTTGTCAGCACGCAAATCGTAGCATTTTAGTACAGTTTCACTTACTAACCTAACATGCATACTAGTAACTATTTATATAAAAAGTACAATCATATATCGATTTTCATCATGGCAGTAGCAAAATTTTCAGTAGTGGTCAGTGGCTAAGACACACATTTTTAAAGTGGTTCTTGAACCTCAAACGCTTGAGAACCACTGCACTAGAGAATCCTTTTTATATAATAAAAGGCTAAGTTCTGTCCCGTCATCTATAGCGATTGGTCTCTCAAACACACATGACTCCTACAGCCAATCATATCAAGTTTACGCGGACGTTCAAAACGAGTTATTTTTGATGCAGTATTTCTTCCAAGACTTTATATTTGAGTTATGCGCGTTGGGATTTATAGTCAAAAGCTCTGTTTTTACGAGTTATTTATTTTAACGTGATGCACATGTATGCCTGTCGAGACGGCTGTTGAAGGGGAGTTACAACATGACACCGAACGTTGGCGGAACGTCCTTGGACGGGCTTGGTTGCTCGTACACGAATAAAGTTCAAAGTAGTAATAATACAAAACGGTATAAATTCTAACTTGGAAATATTACGCAAAAATTATCCAATACTAAACCCAGATAGACAATCTAAAGCTATGTGAACGATTCTTCAGCTCGTCAGGTTATATTGTCAATAAGAACCGCTCATCACTTGAACCAGATAATGTCCATGCACTTGTCTGTTTGCGTTTTTATTTAAAAGATGTCATATAAAGAAGACATCCCAGTGTTATTTCGATTTTCGACAAATACGTTAAATAAATGTTACTTATGACACCATAAATGTCAATTTTTTGCTTTAATCGAAATTAACGATTAATTAATCGTTTATTTTTCAAAAGTTAACGATTAAATTTAAATTAATCGATAAAAGCCCTAATATGTATATATATATATATATATTAATATATATATATATATATATATATATATATATATATATATATATAAACACTTTTCTAAATCCGTAAGTAAGAAAACATTCAAATTGTCCTTGTTCGTGTCCGGAATTCGGGCGTGGTATGGTTTGCCTAATCAAATTAGGAAAAAACACACTACCAACATTAAAAGCTCCAGTAAAAATACAAGACTAGACATAAACCGTGGGTAAGCCTTGGATGCAATAATCTTCTGTATAGAAGAAGCGTCTGTGATAGATACGATTAGATATCCACAAACCTGGCAAGGAACATTATTTCACAATCATAATATGTTAACTGCTCAATGTAGTAAATAACGGGTTTGCAGTCATCTGCTAGCACTTTGTGTTCACCATCGACAAATAGCAAGTCATAATTTTGGTAGTCTGGGAGATTCTTCAGAACAAAAAGTTGTTTCTTGAGCTGGAAAAATAATTATTTTATAAATTGCGATTTCTAGAAATGATAAATGATGAAATATCCAAAACAATTAAAACAACACTTCAATCTCTTTCAGGATAGGTAAATATTTTATTCTTCTAATGCGATGCGTTCATCAAAAAGATCGGAATGCACCGAGTTAATCAATTTCAACACTCATAAAATTCTTTAATAATTTAAACATATTTTTAACCCTCAACCTATACATAGACAGATTCATCACCTTTTTTCACATTAACTTACATCCAAAACCATAAGATCTGAACCATCCCATTCGTCCATAAGTGGGATATATGTATACAGTTGGTCACGCCCAGGGTAAGTAACACGAAACTCAAAGCCAAAACTTGGCGCTGCTTCTGTAGAAAAAAAAACGGAAATAGTCTACATTAGGGAGTGCAAAGGACGCGAGCAAACGGTGACACTTTCAGAGGTTTTGACAACACATTTTAAACAATGGATTAATTAAAAATGTTTCTATTTTTTTTTACAAAATAAGTATGAGAAATATCAACTATATTTTTAATTCAAAAAGATCACAACAAGTAAAATTGACTTCATTCATAATGCTAGATTTCTACGTCTTAAATATGTATACGGTGCACATCTAAGTTGTTAGTAACCTACCGGTTCTGAAGGCGTAGTGAAACATGAATCAACACCCTGAGCAGACCTGATATTGTGGAACACATCACCCAGCCCAGTGGTCTATGACATACACCATGAACAACATACATATACAATTTTATGTGCTATGGATTTCATCCCATTTACACCCCTGTCAAAGTTCATGACCTTCAAATACGTGTGACCTTTTGATAAAAATTCCCGCCTCCTGTTTTAATATATTCAATCAGTCTTTTGCTTGTTTTGTGATCTTAATAGTTTTCACTGCTGTGTCATGCATATTTTATATTTTAAAATGAATGAACGAAGGAGAGAAGTTTTAAATTCTTCTCAAAGGTGGACTGAATTTGTATTCACGCTTGTAATGGTGTGTATAAAAGTGATTTTGAAAATCTGTAACATAATTCGCTTCTTGTTGTTTACCAGTTCCCCAACTTTATTCTGCGACTGATGTTTCAAAAATCTTTTCTTAAAAGACGAACGACAATATCTTGCTAACGACAAGTTTGTGTGAAACGTCATCTCTATTTTGTGATAAGACGACTACCGGTTCATGTAATAACACAGAGACTTGATTTATGTTGAATTTTACGACATATAGCATTAGCTCACGCCTTTCCCGTAAACAGAAATGCCGATCAATTACCATACTCCGCGTGCAGGTAACCATTGAGGAACAAATAAAGGTGCTAGAGAGGTGTGGAGAGATTTGCTGTTAGATTCGCCCATGTATGTGAAACTGACATGTCTCCACATACAGCCTTACATAACTGGCTTTTCTCACCATAAACCCTCACACTAAGTGATTTGGAGAAATGTACTGTTCATGCAAATAATCATTCGCTGGAAATGATTTCGTTAAATACTTAATGTCGTGTGACAGAGTTGAACTATGAAACTCGTTTTGACGTGATTAAAAGAAATCTAGATATTACTATTCATACACTTCTACCATTGTATCGCACACACATCGCCGAGTCGTTATACCACGCTCTTATGTGCAACATTTATAAGTTAATGATATCATTTATCTTTGCTTTATTTTGTCACCCTAAATGTTATTATTGTATTTTAGCTAGGGCTACGGAAATTAACTATAAATTTCTCGATTAATCGTAAAATTTTTTAAAGATTATTTTTTTAATGATTAATCGACCCACCACTTATAAATGTACTGGAAGTCAAAAAGTAAAATATTTTGGCGATAAATATAAAATAATTTCCGGACAACTACACGACATTTTGGTTTTAAACTATTGACTGACGTGAATGTTCAAAATGTTGATAAATGTTATTGTGTTCATTGAGAGAAATCGTTTGCTTACCAATGGAATGTTTTCTATAAGTCTAAGAGACGTTGGTCCATGTGCAAGTTTAAAAAACTCGAATGCAAAGTTGCACAACGTCCATTTTTTTGTTCAATACTTTGCAAAATTTGCTGCGTGGTGATTCTTAACTCCTACGTGGCGTCGGTCAAATATCTGCGCAGCCACGCTACTTAAAGCGAACATTGCTACCATGGTTCTAGCACATCGCTTACATATCACCTGCATACCAAACATCCACTACAGTATCGGACACTTCAGCTGAGACAATCTAAAGCTATGGGAACGATTGTTCAGCTCGGCTGGTTGTATAGTCAATAAGACCCACTCATCACTTGAACCAAATGATGTCAATACACGTGTCTGTTTACGCTGTTGGTTAAAAGATGTCATATAAAGAAGACATTCCAGTGTTATTTTGATTTTCGACAAGTATTTTAAAAAATGTTATGTATGACACCATTAATTTCAATTTTTGGCTTTAACCAAAAGTTAACGATTAAATTTAAATTAATCGCTAACAGACCTAATTTTAGCTCTTTTTTAAGCCTGAACAGTCCTTTTTTTAAACATATATTTTGATTATTTTCTATTTTTACTTTCATTTTTCAACAGAATTCAGACAGCACGCATGAAGCTCAATGCGTGACAAGCTTTATTTACTTCATTAAAGCATTTTTTACTGTTACAATAAACATTGGAGTTTCGGGAAAGTCAAATTTCGCAGACGCCGACAAAGAAAACATTCCGCAGACCCACACAGAATCAAAATAAGAAGATTCTTGTTATATTTTGAAATGATATTGTAGAGACCAGTTATTTATTATTTTCCATTACTAATAATAATAGTAATAATAATAGTAATAATAATAATACTAATACTAATAATAATAATACTAATAATAATAATGATAATAATAATAATAATAATAATAATAATAATAATAATAATAATAATAATTATTATTATTATTAAGATAACAATCTCCATCAATATCATCATTACTGAGATCGTGTTAAAGTATTTTTAGTTCTCCCCAGTTACATCCAACATTTTATGTGTAATTATAACTACAGATTTGAAGAGCAAAACTGAAATGTTACTTTCTTAAGTTAAGTTAATTTCATAATCACGACATAAAATGGGGAAATCAGGAATTGACTCGAAGCTATTTCAGTCACTCTGTTGGCTTAACTTAATTCTATGGTCCACATACTCTGATAACAAGATTTTCCCCATTTCATTTATTCACAGAAGAATATTTTTAAAAATTTATATTACAAGTAATTCATTTAGTTCGTGTCGGATATAATTCTAAAACTTAAATGCAAGATGGAGCATTTAGAAATTTGGAACATGAAAGGTAAAGTGTTTTTATACTAAGCAATTATTTTGACAAAGATAACTTAACAAGTAGTTTGGTACATACAAAAAAGGTACATATATATATATACTACTAAAAAGCAAAGCCCTCTCTCACTATCACTTATTCTCCTGATGACCGTGAAGTTAGAAGCATGAATATTTGGAAATTGAGTAAATTCCAGCGATGGTAACAACTATTAAAAAAATTAAACTCACTCGGGGGCCGGGGACCCACCCAAAATGGAGGTTTACTTAGCTATAAAAATATTTTCAAATTTGGTCACTTTGCAAATGGATAGATCTTGGCCAAATGTGGTACATAAAAACTTGATGGATCATATTAAAAAACTATAGGGCATTAAACTCATAATGGCCGTTCCTTAGAGGACACCAAATATTTATTTTCTTAAATCTTTTAGACTTTAGTCCCCATTCTATTTTTACACGATCTTGACAAAGATAGACAAATATATCTATCACCAACAGATTTTTTTAACTTTTCATTTTGCATCTTATAGTTTGTTTTTTTTTGTTGTTAATATAAGCTGTCACTCATATTATTTTCTTAATACGATCATTGAAATTTTAGGAAATTGTTAAATACGTTTCGCATAACTTTCTGTCATAAACAAGTTTTTAAAATACCACTTACTAAGGCCGGTGGCCCAAAACGTCAAACTTTGTGAAGTTGTTGAGTACACACCCTCGAAGCGTTCACAAAACTTGATGGCTCGTATTTAAAAACTACAGGACATTAAAACCCTGATGTCTAAAGCTAAGCAGATTTTTATCGAAAACTTCGCGTAATGATCATAACGGTCGACAGCGTTCGCCAAGTTAAACTTTCTTATTTCTGGCTCCATTTTCATGAAATTAGGTAATTGGCTTCATTTGGCTAACCAAAACTGATGACCGTAACTTATTTCGTTGGTATGCCGCCAATGTCGGTCGCCATATTTAAATTTCCAACGGTTTTTGCTATTCATAGGCTCATCGTTAAGAAACTGAATACGCGGGTTCCCAACACTTACAGAATCCTGCTTAGCCGCAGCACAGTGCGGGTATTTTAATAGTTTTGTAAAATCCTGAGTGAGCCCCCTTAAACTTTCTGGTATGCAACAGTAGGGGTTGTGATTACAAACTGCCACCTTTACTTTTTATACGAGATAGCAAAAAGCTCCGAATGAGTTTAAAAGTTTAAATTTAGTTGTTATCTTTAAATCAATCATTTACGCAGTCTTCATGTAACCAGTTTTAACGATTGGAAAATAATTATTTCAGTCAATTAATTGCTAGAAAAATTAATATCTATTTATCTCTTTAATTTTTTTTATCTTGACACACATATTTGAATATTATTATATAAGATCTCATTCTGTAAAATGTTAAAGTGACATTTCACTGCTATGAATTTCTACTATCCTCTAGCTTCTAATCTTGATGATTCGGAACCAAGCTTTGGTAAGTCTAATGTGCGTCTAGTTATAGTTTTAATGAAATACTTAAATGTTACTTTGGGAAATATTTTTAACTTTATCATTTCAGTGTAAATAATTTTTTTGACAAAATATGTTTCTAAGAATAAATATAAAAGTTAAACTTTTCATTGTATTTCACGCCCATAGAAAATCCACAGATTCAAGAACTATCTGAGATTAACGAGGCCTCTATTAACTTTGAATGGGAAAACTGTCAGAAAATTCAAGGGCATGATGGCTTCATTCCATGGACAAAATTTCTGTCTGACGCTAAAACATATTTTTCTCAAGCAAACATCCCTTACACGGAGAAATTGTTCGCTTATTTAACGACTATTGGTAATCTAACAGCGCGACTCGTGGTACGCGCTGTAAGTACCAACAGGCCAGATGTATATAAATCATTTGTTCACAAGGAGGAAACACTCATTTATACAGGAAGTGGTTGTGTGGTTGGTGTGGCCAGTACTTCAAAATATCCATGCCGTTGCATTGGGTGCATAAAAATGACAAAAAAGCCAGCAGGCGTTCAAATGAAATCATATTTATTTTACATCGCTACAGCAACTCACGCTGTCTATGATGACGAGGAAGCTAAGTCTGTTACCGTTGAGTTACATTACAACGACTCTGAAAGAAACACTGTGAAGAAATTACAAGGTGTCTCCGTGTGTGAGCGTAGTGTGCACGGTGACTACTGTGTTGTGGAGTGTGTAACTTGTGATGAAGCATTAGCCAATGAAATAAAGACACAACTAAACAGTTACACTAAATTATACAGAGAGTTTCCAAGAAGTGATAAAGATTTAGTTGCGATCATTTCTCATCCGCATGGTAAACCTAAGCATATCAGCTTCGGAGAATGTACAAGAAAATATGACAGACGTGATGGATTGTTCTCATTAACATCCTTTGAATACAGCGCAACGACTTGTGCAGGAAGTAGTGGAGCTCCAGTTTTGTTAATGAATGACTCATGCAGCTTTAGGGGGTCACAGTTTGTCGTACCGAATATATCAAACCACTCTGGACTCAACGATGAAGGCACGAGCTGTAGTTCAGTGTTGGCAGATCCAACATTGACGAAAAGAAAGGCTACTAGAACGGTAAGTTTCTTATCTGCTCTCATCAGATTGTTTTAAATATAAAACTGCATTGAAAATGTCTTGAGAAGTTACTTCAACGTTTAAACATTGTTTAGTTTGGCAATTAAGATATAATAATAAGTATTAATACTAGGCTTTTTCATAAATGTTTACAGGAGGAAAATGTAAGAAATGAAACTCACGGTGAAGGTAAATTTAATTATGGAACACAGATTCAATGTATGTTTTTAGGTTCAAAATATAACACGGAAAATAACACAACTGTATAATTTTTATTAGTAATCGAGGTTATATTTGTATTACAAATGCTTTCATAAATTACCATCAAGATATTTGCAATATATGTATATATATTCATACATACATAATACCATTATTTTAATTTGAGTTAAGTAGGCAATAGATAATTTGTAAGAGCTGAAATGATAAACTTTCATAAATATAGCTTCATAAGGTTCTAATTTAAGAACATAAAAAATACATTTTTCATTAAGGGACCCTAGACTTTAGTAAAGTAACATCTATTATTGTTTTGTTGGTAACAAAAAGTATTTTTTGCCAAATGCAGGTAAAAATATCGTCAAAGCTGAAGCAAACTTGCATAAACATTATACTAGTTGCCAAAAACATCCTGGACATACGCAATTTATTCCTGTGAAAGAGTTTTGCATTGATAATCTTCCCGAAGGTTATAAAGACGAAGTACTGCTTGAATTAGTGCGTTGTTTGGCCGATCTCACGGGAAGATTATATGTGACAAAACTTAGCCAAAATAGGCCAAAAGTCAACCCAAAAACCAAAGAACACTACACACTTTACGACATCAAGGCTGAAGAACGTTCCGGAACAGGATGTGTTTATTTGGTTCGAAAAATTGATGAACCTGAAATTTTTTGCTCTTGCAAAACGTGTCAACAATCACCGTATCCAAGTAAAGTTTTTTACTCTGTTTATTTAAAGACGGCAATGCATCTTGTTTTTGACGATTATGAGGCTAGACACACGACGTTTCGTGTTTTTTACGACAACCAAAACAGTACATTGGCCACAATAAATGATTGGCGTGTCATTGATTATAATGTAGAAGGTGACACATGCTATCTTGGAGGCTTTACATGTGACGAACAGTTGGGAAAGACTTTGCTGAATAAAACGCAGTGCATGGTGCAGCTGGTAGAGAGAATTAGCATGAAAAGATCTTGTTTGCCGGTTCCAACTGAGGAGATAGCGATAATAGTTTCTCATCCGCACAGTTTCTCCAAGCACATTTCTGTCGGAGTAATTAGAGACAAAGTAGACGTCGAACAAACTTATGACCTGACCTACTCACTGTTGACCTACTCAACAGCCACGTGTGTAGGTGCTAGTGGCGCCCCCGTATTTACCATGGGAAGTTATCTCCCGGCAATCATAAATAAGTTTGTCATTCATCACGTGCACAGTGACGCATTAAATAATGGATACAACAAATGTTCTTATGCCATTTCAAATTTTAATTAGCCCCGCCTACAGACACATTTTATCCCGCCATCTTAAATTACACTTCAGAATAAAACCCTAATAAATAAAAACAAAAAGTAATTCCTGCAACTGCAAGGAAAGACATCAAAATTTTTTAAAATGATGTTTCCATTAAATTTATACGTAGCGCAATTTTAATTCTCAAGGAATAAAAAACGAAAATATTGCCACAAGAAATCTATCTACACTGTGGCGGATTCGTTGTCTAGGGGGATCTAGGTCCTGTAGATTCTCCCTTGGCCACAGATATCAACCAGCGTCATCAACTCCAACAGAGTCTCGGCTGGTTGATGGAAACACACAAAGGACAACACTGGACGTTGGAAGTATGCCTCAACACTGGACTCATTTCAAAAAAGTTTAATCACATCATCTCGACATATCCATGACCATAATGTTGACAACTTTAAAATAACTTTCACCTCGTTCAAAGTACATCACAACCCAGTCTCTCTTCTCACTGTGTATTCTGATCAGCTCTCCCGTGTCACGCCACACAACACTATTTATAGCCCGTCTCCAGTCATGAATTCATGACAGACAAGAACTCCCACTATTATTTACAAGTGAACTCTTCTCTTAAGTCATTATCTGACTAGAACTCACAACAAAATCATTATATTTTAGATCAGTGATTCTCATACGACAACATACACGGTATCCGACCGTGACAACATTTTATATTTTAAATAGTTATATTGTCGAGAGAAGCAAACGCACAATAAAATTATATCCTTTATATGATATCTAAAATATTTTTTTGAAGCTATAATTAGTTTTAAATACGAAATAAACAGCTTTAAATTTGAACAGAATTGCATACACATTTCTTTCTACTAAATTGTTGTATACAACTTAGAACACATTATATATGGAATTATTTTGTTTGTAAAATTGTAAACACGCAAAATGTTACAATTTACAATGTATACATTTTTAAATTAAAAATAATGTAGTTAACAGCGCAATATTAATACAGGTGAGTTTTAAAAACAAAATGTTTAGCGTAGATTGAATATTTTTATGTTTAATTACATTTTATTTAAATAAAACACAGTTATATGTTTTCACACAAGGAACACTGGCTTGTGATTTATTTATAGTTTGTATTTTTAATGACATGATATAGTTCAATGCGTACATTTTTAGTGAGAATTATTTTCAAAATAAGAATGTTTAAGAGAGTCAAGTAACCTACCGCAATGGGGCATAGTGGCCATCTGAAAAGAAACGAGCAAAAACATATTGGATAATATACTATAAGAGTAAGAGAGGCAGTTAAGTATATGTCTACTTTTATTCAAACCTCAAGACAAAATACAAAAGTTTTGAATTTCTAGTAATTAGCTGCTAATTAAAAATCAAGAATTAGGGATATAATGTGTGCATGTGTGTGTATGTGCTTGTGTGTAAGTGATGATGCGTGCATTGTGCATGCGAATGCTATTATATGTACATGAGGTTTGCTAATATTTCTGGGTCTTGTTTTTGAATATTTAAGTTAGGGGTCCACCGATATATCGGCACCGATATCTGGATATCGGCAATATCGGTATCGGTAGCATGTAAAGGTCCCGATATTGACGTCACCGATATTTCATAAGTGACATTTTGACCCAAAAAACGGAAACAAAAAAACTATCATTTAGATTTACAATATCTCGACAAATTAATATATCGACCCCGATACCAGTATTGAAATAGTCAAAAGAGTCCTAGTATTAATATGTGCAGCCACGATACAGTGTGCCATGTGCTTTGATATTGTTTAGGTATCGGCCGATTTTCGTATACTCAGAAATACTGTGTAAATAGTGCCGATGCCAAGTATACCGTAATTGCTCTAATAAATGTATAACATGTAAACATTATGTTGACGTAATTGCGCTAATAGCAAAGATGCACGCAGAATCGCAGATGTCTAAAACATTTCGTTTCGTATGGAATAACAAAATGTACCATGTGAAGACTTGATGTCATTGGCAACCATTCAACCTTCAACCTCATTTTCACTCTATTACTATTAGATCTCATTGTTTCATTCAGAAAACGTGGCCGTGTGCAAAAGCCATTAAACTATTGGTTAGAATTAATAATTATGAGTCAAGGTTGAAGTTTCAAAAGAACTTCCTAATTTTGCTTGTACATTTTTATAAAGGACGGTTCTTTTTGTTATGAGTCCTATGTAGGTCATGATCTGGAACTTGTAAACACATCGGAAACTTCGTTTCGGGAAGAAAAAAAAATCGGTAATATCAGCAAAACTGGATATCGGTTGACCCCTTAATTATAAAATATAAATAATTACGAGTGATAAATTTAAGAATGACGTCATCAAATATGACAGCTGTTATTTTTGTCCTAACAAATACTCATATCGGCACTCATATCGGAAAAAAATCTCAGTAATATCGGCAAAAATGCTTATCGGTAGACCCCTAATATAAAATATAAATAATTAGGAGTGATAAATTTAAGAATGATGTCATCAAATAAGACCGCTGGTTTTTGTCCTAACAAATACTCATATCGGCACTCATATCGGCAAAAAAAATATCGGTAATATCGGTATCGGCAATATCGGCAAAAAGTCATATCGGTAGACCCCTAATTTAAATTTTAAACATGACTGCAGTTTTTTTAAGTTTAAGGTATTAAGAAGTTATATTTTATTAATTGTTTATTTACATCATTAAGAATTTCTTTATTTTGATTTTTTTCTCATCTCTATTTCGTTAACACATTTTAACAGTGTTACTTGTAAAAGTGTTATTATTGAAGGGAAAAAACACTTTAAAGAAGAAAAAAGGATCTTACTTACATTCTTAAAATACAACAATTTCAATAGAGTTATTTATTTTCGTATGCAAGTGTATTTATTTATATCACTTCCTTGACAACAACATTAGTGACCACAAAAAAAACGGGGACAGGGAATACCCAACAGGAAAGTTTGCATACGTGCTTTCTATAATTAGCTCCAATAAACACGTCAGAGAGCCTTATCAGTGCTCCTAATGTTAACAACGCGTTCAAGCTACAGGAAAAATCAATGTGCAGTGCCCCCAAAACACGCACACTTCTCACAATTATTTTTAGACTAGAAAAATACCCGCACTTTGTAGCGGGAGTGTGCTGACCCTTTATCCAAGTATTAGTTTCTGGTTATTACAATTTTTATTTGCCAAGTTAAATTTCAGATTCATCTATTTAGTTAAAATCTTATGAGAAACAGAGATATGCCATTTTACCGCGTGAGTTGTTTTCACTTAATGCAGTGCCTTTTAATATAACCTTACTATTTAAAAGATATGATTTATTAAATAATGATTCTTGCCGACCATAATAACTAAATTTACTATTTCATTTCCACTTGTAGAAAATTAACATAACTTATAGGTTTTCCGAAAGAGCTCTACCACCCTCGTCACTCAAAAATTTAATATATAATTACGAAACTGCATCGTATCACAATTGTAAGTTATATAATATTTTTAACCACGTCTATGAGATAAAGATAATGTGGCACTATCCCTTTAAAAGGCAAAAGCTAAGTGACTCATAGCGCAAATAAACTAAATTATAAATATACTTTCTAAAATACGTTTAAAAAAAAACCGGTCGTATTAAAATGATATAAAAAAATGTGCACACCATATTTAGACAATATAGAAAACTGGCCGCATAAAATAAAGTCTTGTTATAAAGTAAATGTACTGGACCAAAATAACTCCTCCTTTTGACGTATTCATAATTGTGCTAACAGGGAAATAATATTTAACATTTTTATGTCTCTATATTTTACGATTTATATTTACGGTTTATAAGCAATGTGTATAATTTCAAAAAGGAATCTTTTTTTTTGTGTTCCCTATTTCGGATAAGGCATCATATTTTGTAAATTATATTCAATGCACACACACACACACCAGATTTTATATCTGAAAAATAAAATAAAAATGAAAAAAAAAGATTCAACCGTCTGTTAATAAGTGCATCTTAAAAATGATTAAAAGGCAATTTTAGAAATGGCCTATGCTATTCTGAATACAAAGGAATGAACAAAAAAACATATTAAATTCGCAATTCATATTAATTAAGCGTTTTCAGGATCACTTCATTAAATTTAGTCAAGTTTTGTTAATACGTTCGGTAGCGAAAGTTTATAATGTATAGTGTATATAAAGCTTAAGTAAACTGTTTTAAAGTGTACGTTTATTTGACATAGGCCACGCCATCACTTTCAACATAAAATAAACGCGCTACATCTATGGTTTTTATTTAAATGTCGAGTTATGAATTAAATTTTTAAAAATCCCAATTTTATTCATTGCATGTAAAATATTAATACAATGCATCGTGAAAATAATTGAAATAAAATAATTTAAACGCATATGTAATATAAAAATCTCAGTTGATATTGTTATGTTTGTTTGTTTGTATCCATTAAAAAAAGGCCACTGCTTTGTTGACATTTTTCCAAAAGATCTCTGCCAGTGTCGTAAAATAAAATAGCTCTTATATATTTACGACACTGCATCTTAACACAATTGTAATTAATACAATATTTGCAACAGCGTCTATGAGATAAAGATAATAAAGATAAATAAAGAAATTAGGCTATATTCCTAATTTAAAAAAAATAAATCAATTTTATGTTGAAAACGCATGTGAAACCATGACAATAATTGATTTTAAAAATGGCCTATGTTAATCCATCATCAAAGGAATGAACATAACATATTCAATTCGCAATACAAAATAATTAAGCGTTTTCAGGATCACTTTATTTAGTTTAATCTACTTATGTTAATAGGTCCGGTAGCCTAAGTTTAAATAGTATAAGTGTATAGGTTATGTAAAAAACAATAGCTTATGTAAAAGATAAACAAAATATAAATGTTATTTTAATAGGACACAGCTAAATTTAAGATGCGTACACGAAAATGTGCGCACAGTAATCAGGCGATAAAAGATTTTAGAACGCGAACCGCTAAAAATGAAGCCTTGAAAAAAATACTGATACAATTATTACATAAATAGGTTTTATTAAATGTCGAGTTATGGAACAGAAAATAATTAAATTTAAACGTGTAAACAATTAAATATAATGCATCGCGTGGCAGTTGTAATTAAATATGTTTACGCGTCTATCTAATATATAGAAAGTAACAGTAAAGAAAATGACAATTCTTTGTACTACACAGCTCAAATTATGGAGCGTACACGAAAATGTGCGCACCGTAATTAGACATTATACTATTTTTTGAATGCGCACCGCTGAAAATAAAGTATTGGGGAAAAAAAACGTCACCAAAAGTAACTCGCTTTGAACGGCATTTGAACGTCCGCGTAAATTTGTTCAATACAGAAATGAGGTTAAATTTTTTATTCTTTGTCTCTGCATTTTCTGATTATTTAATTTACGGCATTCGGGCAAAAGGGACAATTACAAAAACTAACTTAAAACCACCTTCAGGGTAAAAGGAACCGTCCTGCCAAATTTGGTCCCCGTCCGTCATTTGGTTTTTCCGTGATTGTCTAACAGAAAGTTGAAAAGTGAAACATACAAACATACAAACATACAAACATACAAACATACAAACATACAAACATACAAACATTTGAGCTTTATATATTAGATTTCAAGATCATTGTTTGATAATAAGTTGTCTAAGGTATTAGCAAACATATTGTTCTTTTATTATATCTTTACCTTAGACCTATCAAGAAATACTTTTTAAGGTAAAGTAATAGTATTTATTTAATTTATGTGAAAAGAAGAAAACATTTCTGTTCGCTCCATAGCAATACAACATAGACCCATAACGTCTGACGTAGAGAAACAAATTTTTCTCCGTACATTTTATATTTATTTTATATTTTTACTACTACTAAGGGGATCAAGAAAAGATATTACTATTTTAAACTTAGCGTAATCACTATCACTAAGCTTTCAACATCAAATTTATTGATCAAGCTGCTCTCACCCCTTAGAGAAAAAAAGAAACCCTTAGACATATTTTAATGATCAAAGATCTAGTATAATTTGAAAAAGTGAGTCCGGAATTTCAGGCGTGTCACGGGCAATCAGCTCAATGTCAACAGTTTGGAGAGATAATCCATTATTTTCTACTCAGTCGTTGAAAATTAGTTATCATTCTTGGCAGGTAACTCTTATTTTTATAAAGCCGGATAAGAATAAGATCGTAGCAGCCGTGCAAAGAATCGATTATTGGATGATGGCATCATTGAGTAGCAAGATTATAACAGCAGTTTACAGCAAGATTATAACATCAGTTTACAGCAAGATTATAACAGCAGTTTACAGCAAGATTATAACAGCAGTTTACAGCAAGATTATAACAGCAGTTTACAGCAAGGTTATAACATGAGTTTACAGCAAGATTATAACAGCAGTTTACAGCAAGATTATAACAGCAGTTTACAGCAAGTTTATAACATGAGTTTACAGCAAGATTATAACAGCAATTTACAGCAAGATTGTAACAGCAGTTTACAGCAAGGTTATAACATGAGTTTACAGCAAGATTATAAGAGCAGTTTACAGCAAGGTTATAACATGTGTTTACAGCAAGATTATAACAGCAATTTACAGCAAGATTATAACAGCAGTTTACAGCAAGGTTATAACATGAGTTTACAGCAAGATTATAACAGCAATTTACAGCAAGGTTATAACAGCAATTTACAGCAAGATTATAACAGCAGTTTACAGCAAGGTTATAACATGAGTTTACAGCAAGATTATAACAGCAATTTACAGCAAGATTATAACAGCAGCTTACAGCAAGGTTATAACATCAGTTTACAGCAAGATTATAACAGCAATTTACAGCAAAGTTATAACAGCAATTTACAGCAAGATTATAACAGCAGTTTACAGCAAGGTTATAACTGCAGTTTTCAGCAAGATTATAACAGCAGTTTACAGCAAGGTTATAACAGCAAAGTACAGCAAGGTTATAACAGCAGTTTACAGCAAGGTTATAACATGAGTTTACAGCAAGATTATAACAGCAGTTTACAGCAAGGTTATAACATGAGTTTACAGCAAGATTATAACAGCAGTTTACAGCAAGATTATAACAGCAATTTACAGCAAGAATATAACAGCAGTTTACAGCAAGGTTATAAGATGAGTTTTACAGCAAGATTATATCAGCAGTTTACAGCAAGTTTATAACATGAGTTTACAGCAAGATTATAACAGCAGTTTACAGCAAGTTTATAACATGAGTTTACAGCAAGATTATAACAGCAGTTTACAGCAAGTTTATAACATGAGTTTACAGCAAGATTATAACAGCAATTTACAGCAAGAGTATAACAGCAGTTTACAGCAAGGTTATAACAAGAGTTTACAGCAAGATTATAACAGCAATTTACAGCAAGATTATAACAGCAGTTTACAGCAAGGTTATAACATGAGTTTACAGCAAGATTATAACAGCAATTTACAGCAAGATTATAACAGCAGTTTACAGCAAGGTTATAACATGAGTTTACAGCAAGATTATAACAGCAATTTACAGCAAGATTATAACAGCAGCTTACAGCAAGGTTATAACATCAGTTTACAGCAATATTATAACAGCAATTTACAGCAAAGTTATAACAGCAATTTACAGCAAGATTATAACAGCAGTTTACAGCAAGGTTATAACTGCAGTTTTCAGCAAGATTATAACAGCAGTTTACAGCAAGGTTATAACATGAGTTTACAGCAATATTATAACAGCAGTTTACAGCAAGGTTATAACATGAGTTTACAGCAAGATTATAACAGCAGTTTACAGCAAGATTATAACAGCAATTTACAGCAAGAATATAACAGCAGTTTACAGCAAGGTTATAACATGAGTTTACAGCAAGATTATAACAGCAGTTTACAGCAAGTTTATAACATGAGTTTACAGCAAGATTATATCAGCAGTTTACAGCAAGTTTATAACATGAGTTTACAGCAAAATTATAACAGCAGTTTTACAGCAAGTTTATAACATGAGTTTACAGCAAGATTATAACAGCAGTTTACAGCAAGTTTATAACATGAGTTTACAGCAAGATTATAACAGCAATTTACAGCAAGAGTATAACAGCAGTTTACAGCAAGGTTTATAACATGAGTTTACAGCAAGATTATAACAGCAATTTACAGCAAGATTATAACAGCAGTTTACAGCAAGGTTATAACATGAGTTTACAGCAAGATTATAACAGCAATTTACAGCAAGATTATAACAGCAGTTTACAGCAAGGTTATAACATGAGTTTACAGCAAGATTATAACAGCAATTTACAGCAAGATTATAACAGCAGTTTACAGCATGGTTATAACAGGAGTTTACAGCAAGATTATAACAGCAATTTACAGCAAGGTTATAACAGCAGTTTACAGCAAGATTTTAACAGCAGTTTTACAGCAAGGTTATAACTGCAGTTTACATCAAGATTATAACAGCAGTTTACAGAAAGGTTATAACAGCAGTTTACAGCAAGGTTATAATAGCAGTTTACAGCAAGATTATAACAGCAGTTTACAGCAAGGTTATAACTGCAGTTTACAGCAAGATTGGGCTTCAAGGGCTGTCAAAGCCGGAGCGGGTGAGGGGATAAGCTCCCTCACCCCAAGAAATGCTTCAATGGCTTGCGACTCTCATCGCCTCTGGCAGCCAAATCCAGCTCCTGGCCTTCACGTGTGGCTTGCCAAACAAGCCCGGCGAAGCCTGTTCCCAACTAACAGGAGAAGGGGTGCAAGGCGGTCCACTGGCGCCTCAAAACCAGTTGCTTCGGGCAGATGAGGCTCGTCAGCTTTAGATGGCCGCTCATCTAGGAGAAGGAAAACTCTGACTCCAAACCTCCGCTGCCTTGCGGCCATACTCACTCATGAGAAAGGCTAGGGGAGTAAACCTCGATCACAAATCATGAGCCGGAATCCCGAAGGCAGTCTGGCGTTGCTTACAACGTCTCTCTGGCAATTCCTGCGACGTAGTTGATACCAAGATGTACTGGCTCTGCCTCTCCCTTGGACCACTCAGCTGCGTGGAGAGAGGGAGTCTGCTGCACGGGCAACAGCTGACTCTCCACACCACCTGCCCAGGTCTGTGCCCTGGAGAGTATTTTTTACATATTTTTTTTTCTAAAGAGGAAAAGCAGAGCAATTCAGCCATCCACTATCACTACCTTTCAGTGTCAGAAGTGCAGCAAAGGCTGCCATTCACGAGTGGGTTTGTACAGCCACAGCAGAAGCTGCAAGATCACGTGCGTAAATCCTACAGGAGCACAGAATATTCCGTCGTCTCACGAGACATAAGGAAGCCAAACACAGCAAGATTTTAACAGCAGTTTACAGCAAGATTATAACAGCAATTTACAGCATGGTTATAACAGCAGTTTACAGCAAGGTTATAACATGAGTTTACAGCAAGATTATAACAGCAATTTACAGCAAGATTATAACAACAGTTTACAGCAAGGTTACAACATGAGTTTACAGCAAGATTATAACATCAGTTTACAACAAGATTATAACAGCAGTTTACAGCAAGATTATAACAGCAGTTTACAGTAAGATTTTAACAGCAGTTTACAGCAAGATTTTAACAGCAGTTTACAGCAAGATTTTAACAGCAGTTTACAGCAAGATTTTAACAGCAGTTTACAGCAAGATTTTAACAGCAGTTTACAGCAAGATTTTAACAGCAGTTTACAGCAAGATTTTAACAGCAGTTTACAGCAAGATTTTAACAGCAGTTTACAGCAAGATTTTAACAGCAGTTTACAGCAAGATTGAACACAAACCAACTGATATTATCATTGCCAATTTATAATTAATTAGAGTTTTTTCAAAAGTACAAAGATCCTAACAATAAGTTTTTCTTAGAGTTAAATTCTAGCAGTGACTGATAAAAACAATTCATTTAATTCCCGGTTTTATTTGCCGCTTGTGTTTTATTTTAGTATTGCAGGTCAACATATGTATAATTACTACTTAACTTCTATCCTCTAGTGTCCTCAAACGAGTTCCGGGTTGGTTCTTAATTTTTTTAAAATGGACAATGATCCGAATTATTGAATTTTAAAAAAAAAGTATATCAATAAGTTAATAAAGCAATTATCATGAAAACAAAGTTAAATACACAATTGATGCCCCGTGTTTTCAGAATGTTTTACGACATCTATTTAAATAAGTTAAGGATGTATCAAATTGTTTTTATGTCAACTATAATACAAATAGTTTATACATTCCTATTTGTTTGTTTTTAAATTTTCAATGGCTTTAAGACTTTTTTGTTTAAAAAAAAGATACATTAATTTTGTTATTAATACATTTTTTAGCTACAAATTGAACATGGCTGGCTGGTTGTGCGGTGAAATTATGTCAATTCAAGAATTCTGAGAGGTCTTTCGTTCATAGCTAGAGATGACACCATTTAAATACAAAATATATGGCATTCATTCAATTGTCATGGCATGCCATTATGAGAAATACAAATCGGAATACACAACATGAGACAGTTGGGTAACGCCAATTCAAGGACTAAAGTATGAAAAGCTTAAAGACTATAATGATTTGGAGAAATACAAATATCGTTACTTTTTTCTTCTTGTGTTAATTTTACATTACCACTTTAAACCTGAACAATTTAAATAATTCAAGGATGAATATTGATAAATATTGTGATTTATCATTGTGAATAAGATAACTGTGGCAGTGTGTTCGGGTTCAAAGAGGGCTTACGGCTTACTGTAACAATGTTATAACTTATAACTATCAATATATATTAGAAAATAAAATGTAATTTAAAATAATCTTAATCTAAAAAGATGATGGTCTATTTCTCTTATCAGTTATTTTTTTAAAACATATTTAATTCTAAGCAAGTAATGTATTAAATTGTTTTTAATTAGTTGCATCTTTCAAATTTTAACACTACATAAATTTACGTTTAAAACTGATTTTTTTGTAATTGACCAATTATACATATTTGTTTATTAGATTTGTTTTCTAATAGTGGGTAATACTTTCAACCCAATCAACGGTATGTTGCTTTTTATATCCGAGCAAACTTAAGGACGCATATCACCAAATAGAATACAATTCTGCAACTATACTCATGTTAATGGTTTATTATGATTATTTGTCACCAAATACCGTTTTAATGCACATATACAACAAATCCACAACTCAAAAAAAGAAATGTTTGAATTTATTTTTTAACCAGATCTGGCTACGTGCTTTTAGACCCCTAACTTTTCTATCTATCTTAAATCCATTGAATATGACATTTAAACTTGACAAGTTCATTTCGTTACGTAGAAAGAAATGTAAGAAGTAAAATTAACTGAGACACAATAAAATATTAAATACGCATTTTGCCACATTTAAATAATAAACTTAATCGATAAAAGAAAATTTAATGATACAAAAATGAAATAGTAAAAACAATCTTTTTTTTAAAAGGAAACGCTTTTATTTGCATATAGAAAGTGCACTAAAAAGAAGAAAATAAAAACGTTCTATGATAACAGGTGAAATCCGTGAACCTATCCACAGCAGATAAAAGTGTGGGGTGCGCATCAGAACTCTTTTCTCTTTGCAATTATTCTTTTGCATATAGATAAATATTTCTAAATAATATGACAGTATTATGTATATGATCAAATTTGTGAAACTTTTAATGTTTATTAATATTGAAACAAAATTGTATATATGTTTCGCAGCCGTGTACATGATAGCGAGTTTAGTTTTGATGATACTATTTTATTTTCTACTTTTTAGTATCAACATTTTTATTCGCTTTTTCGTCCTTATCAATTCAATTTAATTAGTTAAACTTCATGGTCAATAACTTAAATGCGATAGTGGTAATTAAACGGCCCGTAATAAACAAAAATTTTGACTATAAATCCTTTATATATGAGACTGAACTAAAAGTATTGCGCGAAAAACATTTACAGACTTGATGTAAAACACGGGAATTCGGTAAACGAGGGCTGGAGTGAAACTAGTGAGCCGTGGAGGTCAACTCTAGCAGACGACTATACATTCTATATAGAGATAAACTAAACATTGATTTATTTAATTACGGTACATTCGATCGATCTGAAATTTTGATACAACGCATTGTCATTCAAGATCTATCTGTGGTAAAATTTTAAGATCTCTAAAACCATCAGAAGTGGTTTAATTTTATGTTACAAGATTTGACAGAAGGATGGATGGAAAATACAACATACAAACAATGTGACTTAAATAAAAGCGTGTAATAAAAAGGTTACTTACATTATACATGATTTAAAATTTTGTCAATCAGAATTTCAAGTGTTTATTTTTCCACTTTTCTTTCAAAGATTTGGAGTTATTATTTAATGTGTATCAAAATTTATTTCTAATATTCTTTCAATGTATATCTTAACGTGTTATAGTGTTCATTTTAAACGTCTAGCAATGTCTTTCGATGTCTATTCTTTAATGTTATGAAAAAATATTGTTTATTTTATTGCAATTTCTATTATCAAAATCATTAAATGTCTATTTTGAAACTATACCAATAAATCATAACATTATGCAATCCAGCCATAGAATAAAAACATGTGTAACATTATGAAGGATGACTTAACTAGTAAATGACGTCACAGTGGATGAAACTCTACATCAATGATGTTGAGAATCATCAGAAACGTTAGACAAAATTCAAAATCTAGAACCTTGAGAATCGTGTCATCACGTTCTGAAACATTCATCTTCAAAACAAGATAATATTTATGGATATTTTTAGTTGGTCTAGAATCTAGGAAGAAGCAGAAAAGATTAAGTTACCAATAAACTTAAATTTAACAAATAACATTATCAATTAAATAGCTGAGTGAATAGATGTAAGAATTGTTTTAGATTTCAGTAAGTATTGTCATCTCTTGAGAGGTTATGTTAGATCAAAATTCTGAATTGATATGTGAGATCATCTGCTGGTTGAATCTCTTAGATAATCTTTTGAGTAAATCTGATTGATAATCTACTGAGTGGATCTGTTAGATAATCTACTGAGTGGATCTGTTAGATAATCTACTGAGTGGATCTGTTAGATAATCTACTGAGTGGATCTATTAGATAATCTACTGAGTGGATCTATTAGATAATCTACTGAGTGGATCTGTTAGATACTCTACTGAGTGGATCTGTTAGATCACCTTCTGAGTGGATCTGTTAGATAACCTACTTAGTGGATCTGTAAAATAATCTTCTTTTTATTCTTCTATGGTTTTTTGTTGATCGGTTTACTAATGGAGTTACTCTGTTAAAATTTGAATGATGTACAGTTATGAATCTTGCCGCATTGTTTTATAAACAATTTATTATAACTTCTCCTTTTTATGTGGTAAATGTGACCCATTCAAAATATGCATCTTCTTGTATAGGTCGGAATTTTCTTTTTAAAAAAACGTTTAAATAACCCTTCTTATTGTGTTTCTTTTTTTCTTAAAATTAAAAAAAATTTGATTCAATTGTAATTCTCCTACACTTGGTATCCCTGGAATAAAATAAACATAATATTCATGCTTGCCGTTGTAAGAATTTTTGAAAATTTCAATTTTATTGAAATATTTAAGGAAATTTTTTTTTATCTCGACCTCATTTTCCAGTTATAAACTCTACATAAATGTATGTTAAGTACTTGGCTTGCTTCTTGACCTTGAATATTAACACTAAAAAATAAAGGATGTATTATTTGCTTTATTCATTGTAAAAGTGCATTTAAAATTCATTATCATTTATTCATTTTTGCCATTGCATTTCTAACGTACTCAGTTGGACTGTTATAAGTTGTTGCTAAACTCAGTCAAAATTTAAATTAAATGAAAAATTTAATTATACCTATATTCAAATGCGTTCGTTACCTATTTTTTTAATTTTAAAATTTATTCTTCATTAAATTTTGACCAATTAATTTTATATGCTATTACAACCATCGAGCGTATTTTAACATTTGATGATGTATTATAATAAAAAAAATGTTTGTTTACTTTCTTCTTTATTTTTCTTGATGGCAATGTTTGCAAGAAGTATCAACATTAAAATCTTTTTTCAATCACACTTTTTTTATAACAAGAAAAAAACTGAGAATAAAAATGTAAATACAAACAGAATTAATTGTAAATTTTAAAAATGTCACTCTACAGTGAAGTCTTTCAATAGTACATGTAAAAATTGGGGATCTTTTATAAGAAAAAAAAACTAAACAGTCTTTAAGGTTAATTTTTAATAGGATCATGTGGTACCAGGAGTGGGCTGACAGGGGGTTATTTACTAACATGTCCAGGCCAAGTCGATCAGACCAGTGGCGGAGTTTGAGTCGCAAACACCTGAATTTAGTGACTCAAATACGAAGAGAGCACTGCCTAACTCATATTTCAACAGGCTAGACCATAACAGGGACTCGAACTGCTCAGCAGATGAAGCAGGTTGCCCAGGTATTAGCCAAGGCCTTAACAGACTAAGTCTCAGGCCAAAAGATTATGTAGAAGAATTAATGAAATTTTAAGTATTTATTTTTTATGTTTCTTTACCATAAATCTGTTCTTGAAATATTTCTTGAGATAAAAATAAATCAATGACCATTTATCATTGTATGAAGTAAAATTAACCAAACTTTCCAACATGGAGCATGTGAAATAATGAAATTAGATAATTAAGGTTTCAAAGAGGGAGGAGAAGAGGAAGGAAGGAAGCGAGAGATAGTGATAGAGAGAGAGAGAGAGAGAGAGAAAGAGAGAGAGAGAGAGAGAGAAAGAGAGAGAGAAAGAGAGAAAGAGAGAGCGTGTGTGTGTGTAATTTCATATTAAACAAAAAAAAATACTGGTTCGTTTCAGATATGTAATTCACCCATGAAACATAGGAAATCGCTAAAGTTTATTTCATTTACATTTCATGTTTGTATTTTGTGTGTGTTGAATAACGTGACAGCATTTATACAGCGCCATGAAAACGTTTGTACAAACTCCAACTACCACATCAATCATTGGCCTCGTCCTTTAACAGTCAATATTAGGTTCGACTTATAGGTAGAACTGGATCAACATTAGTGTCAAATGTGTCACACCTTAAAGGTAATTATTTTTTTAACTATGTAAAAGTAACATGCACCAAGTAACATACAACAAGTAAAATACACCAAGTAACATACACCAAGTAACATACACCAAGTAACATGTTCCAAGTAACAAAAAACAAGTAACATGCTAAAGTAAAATGCAGAAAGTAACATGCACTAAGTGACATGCTCAAAGTAAAAACAAAGATAAATTCACAACTCATCTTCCTTGACTAATATTTTTCTTATTACTCATACAAGAACATTACATTTCAAAAAATATTTTGATGAAAAAATAATCTTTCATATCATTTAACTTAACTAAGTCACTTAACTATTAAAAGCCATATATATATTTTAATAATTTGTTAATTGTTTAATCTAGTGTATTCCAATTATTTTAAGTGGTTTAAATGTAACAGAGGAATAACTTGGTTTATCACATTCTTGTCAAGCTACATAAAACTTCGGCTTAAAATATAATATAGGCAAGTGGAAATTCCGTTTTTTACCAATTACCAATAATAATTTATTAATGCGGTAATTGTTTGGGAACTTTATGTAGAAAAACACAATTAAAGAACTAAAAATTGAAAGGAAAGCTGATAAAAGAGATTGTTATATAATTAGAGTCGCGGAAGCCTTATTATTTTTAATTTATATGCATATTCTATCATTTATATAATTTAAATACCAATTTGAATTTAACGTTACAACAAATTCGTAGACTTCCCCAAATGACGTGTCAAATGTAATACCATCATTAATGATAGCCTGAGAGTTGCACTAGTTTTGGGATAGCCATATCCACTGAGGTAATTTGATGATTTTAGATAAAATTCTTATGTAATTAGTTTTAAAATGGTGAAGCACGTATACATATGTTCAGCATACACAGTGGTAAATTTGCTTGATTCTATTGCATCATTTTAGAGATTATAAAGGTTAATATTGTTTCATGGTAGTTTAGTTAAGACATAATTTAAGTATCAATTTGTTCTGTGCTTGTGTAGATAAGATTATTATCAAGAACTTGGCACCAGAAATGGCTACTTCAAATGTTTTGTATACATCTCAAATGGTTCCCCCGCCCCCCCTCCTCCCACACCCCCCCCCCAAACATAGCCAAATATTTTTACAATTTCTGTAAAGTAGATTTGTTTTATTTCCCTAAAATACAGTTAAAACATCTCATGTCGCTACTCTTCTATTGGACAACGAAACAAGATTTTTAAACAAATATTACATTTGACAGTTGTCTTTAATTTAAGTGGGGCAAAATAAATTTGAGTCAATGTCAAACTGACTCTTTACATAGATATCATAACATCCTCATTGAAAAATACGTCTTGACATCAAGTCATAGCTAAGCAGAGTTACCATAAAGTAGTGTTAGAAGAGGATTTATTGCCTCATTTTTGGAACTTGTTTTTTTTAAATTAATTTTTCGTATCACTCCTCCACATTTGATAAAATAAATTTTGCGCCCCTCGATTTTTTACTCCCTGCAGTTGCCTGGAAGACGGAGTCTTAGTCCGGCCCTGGTTACCCTAGAGTAGTGTTAGAAGAGTTACCATTTAGTATTATTAGAAGAGTCACCATGTAGATGGTTTAAGTTTGTATAATGATACCATCTGACTGTTCACCAGTTAATCCAAGGAGATCAATGCACTTATAGAAAGAAGTTAAAGGAAAAGAAATGGAGACTGGATTGACAGATTTAATGATTGCTGTGGTAAATGGCCAGAAAAAGATTGTGAAAAAATTGATTAAAAAGGGAGCTAACATCAACGAAAAAACAAGAAGCGGACAAACGGCCCTTCACATAGCATCACAATCTGGTCACACAAGCATTGCGAAACTTCCTATTGAAACCGGTGCCAAAGTCAATGAAAAAACTAAATTTGGTCCAGACGCTATTCACATGGCAACATTGAAAGGATTCAAAGATGTTGTTGAACTTCTCATTGATAAAGGGGCGAATATAAACGAGAAAACCGACAGAGAAGGTTTTACTGCCCTTCACTTAGCATCAGACAAAAAACATCTAGATGTTGTTGAGCTTCTATTAAGAAAAGGGGCCAACGTAAATGAGAAGACAATAGACGGTCTTACTGCCCTTCACTTAGCATCGCGAAAAGGATACACAGATGTTGTTGAACGTCTTCTCTCAAAAGGGGCCGATATGAATCAGAAGACAGACAAAGGAAGTTTTAGCGCTTTACACATAGCATCAGCATTGGGACATGTTGGTGTTGTCGAACGTCTTTTAGACGAAGGGGCCGATGTGAATGAGAAAATAGACAAAGAATTCAATAGCGCTCTATTCAAAGCATCACAATTTGGACATTTTGCTGTTGTTGATCTTCTGGTTAGAAAAGGTGCTAAAGTTAATGAAAGGCTATTAAGAGGATGGACAGCTCTACACGCGGCGTCTCTGAAAGGTTATACGAACATTGTTGAGTTTCTTATCTTAAAAGGAGCAAAATTAAATGCGAAGACAGAAGATCAAATGACTTCTCTACACATTGCTTCTTTCATGGGACATGAAGATGTGGTTAAATTTCTGATTTTAAAGGGGATTAATGTCAATGTGAAAACATACATGGGGTTGTCTGCTCTTCACTTTGCATGTCAGAGAGGGAATAAAAATGTTGTTGAAATTTTTTTTCAAATCGGGGCAACAGTAAATGAGAAGGATTCAGAAGGAAAGACTCCACTACATTCTGAAGTTTTATGTAATAATTTAGAGATTGTAAAAAGTCGCTTCATGAAAGGGGCTGAAGTAGATGCTAAGACTAATTTAGAGCAAACAGTTCTTTGCGTAGCATCGGAAAATGGCCTTAAAGATAGTGGTGAATTTCTTGTTATAAACGGGGCCATTATAAATGAAAAAGATGACGGGAATTGGAATCCCATTCACATAGCTTCACTATATGGTCATACAGATGTCGTTAAGTTTCTCATTGAAAAAGGAGCGAATGTAAATGAGAAAATACGTATAAGCTTTGCCTCACCTCATGTAACTGATACAACCAACGTTCCTACTCAAGTTGTTGAACGTCTAACTGCAGAAGAAGCAAAAGTAAACAAAAAGATCACTATAGAATTTACAGCTCTTTTACTCGCCTCAATAAAAGGTCACAGAGCAGTTGTCGAATGTTTAATTGATAATGGCGCTGATGTAAATAATGTAACAACGACTCAGTACACAGCACTTCAAATGGCATCATATTTTTGCCATGCAGACGTTGTTAATGTTTTGATTAACAAAGGGGCAGATATTAATAGCTCGACTAAGAGAGGCTGGACTGCCTTGCATTTCGCTTCTTTTAAAGGTCACCTTGATGTTGTTAAACTGTTGTGTGATCTTGGGGCCAAATTTTCCACTAATATCTTTACGCCTGTCATGACCGCTGTTTTCAATTTCAATATTGATTTAACACTTCCATGTAATCCCAATAGGGATGTAATACAGTTTTTAATAGGAAAAGGTTCTGACGTTAATACAACTGATGAACATGGTCGAACCGCCTTAATGTTTGCTGTCATGACTGGACATAAAGATATAACATCTTGGTATTTGAACCGAGGATCCCAAGTCGAGCCCAAGCCTCATAGATCTGACAGGATTGACATTATCAATAGGAAGAGTAGAGAAATTATTTCAGACTTATTAAAACAAGGATCAGACGTGAACATAAAGGACAAACATGGCTGGACTGCTCTGATGATTGCCACAGAATGTGGAGATGTTGAATCTGTTGAACAATTCATTCAACAAAAAACTAATGTGAATGAGAAAAACATAATGGGATGGACAACCTTGTCAATAGCTTCACAATATGGATATAATGATATCATCATCAAACTAATAGAACACGGGGCGAAAGTAAATGAGAAAATTACAGATGGGTGGACCAATCTCATGATAGCTGTTCTCAATAATCAACGGGAAACTGTAAATTTGTTAATTGAAAACGGGGCTAATGTTAATGAAACAAATAATTTTAGGTGTTCCGTTTTGATGATAGCTGCAGAAAATGGATTTACAGATATTGTTAAAATTCTTTGTGATAAAAAAGCTACCATCGACAAGAAAAATAAATATGGCTGGACTGCTTTAATGAAAGCGTCACAGAATGGACATAGCAGTACAGTTCAGTGTCTTGTTGATTATAAAGCAAATATACGTTTAAAAAATATTGATGATTTAAGTGCAATAATGATTGCTTGTCAAGGAGGACATAAAGAAATAGTTGAACAACTTATTGAAAAAGGATCAAACATCAATGAACGTAATAAATATGGACTGACAGCTATAATTATCGCATCATATCACGGACATAAAGATATTGTTGCATCGATGCTTACAAATCAAGAACCAAACTTTGAGGGCCAAGAAAACTTGTCAAGTGCTTTATATTTTGCTTTGAGAAACAGAAAAATGGATGTTGTTGAATTAATAATTTCACGTGGTGGCAATGCACGTGAGATTGTTGAGTATGGAAGAGGCAACCAAATAACAGCATTGAATAATCCATCAATTGATGCAAGTGAACTTGTTACAGTACTAGAGACCAGTCACACCTTAGTGAGAAATGAATGTTACTGCAAATATCTTACAGAATATGTTTATTGCATTAAAAATGTATTTGAAGATCATATCACTGGACCAGCTGTGCCAGATAACAAAAATGCAAGGGCTCAATTTGTTTTGTAAGTATTATTTGATTATTTGAAGCATTATTTATAAAACTAGCGTATCACCCGTCAAAAATGACGGAAGTTTTCAAAATAAATACTCATCTGATTAAAAAATAACGTAATACAGAACTTTCATTTATTTTATTTATTTTTAGACGATTCATTTATTATCATATTGAAATATTTTATGTGGAACGTTCGAAAAGAGTTATATTTGGTGCAGTAATTTTTGGTGCGCACTATTGAAAAAATCAGCATTACATCCAAGAAGCATTACATTACTGCGGGAATTATGTATGTTGAATGAATGAGAAATGACTCTTCTTTTAATTTTAAATCAAAGACACACCCACATTTTTTGATTTTTTTGAAAATGGATAAAAATACATTATTTATTTAAAGCAAACCTGTATTGTACCGTTATGTTAATATAGTATAGTTATTTAATATGGAAGAGAAAATTTAGTTTGTGAGATCTACACATTTTTTTATTTCCAATTATGTTTCTGTGAGTACTTTAAAAACTTATCTAGTTAAGGAAAACTGTTAACAAAGCAATGAAAGACAACTCATTTGAATTATAAAATAATAATAATAATAATAATAATGATAATTTAAAAAAAAACCAACACCAGCTTCTAATCAGTTGTGTGATTAAAATCTTATTTTTTCAATTTAAAAAAAAGATCTCCCGAATTTAGATTTTTCTTATATTATTTCCAACCAACAAATAGTAAACAGTTAAAACATGAACAAAAAGTTACATCCATCAAATTCTCAATAGCAGAGTAATGTCACGAATAATGGTATATACTGTCTTCACTTGATTCCTAGCCCCGACATGTTTGATTTCCTGGACATTGGTCAGTTTCAAGTAGATGGCTTTTCTGCTGGTCAAGGTACTGCTTCTCCAATATACAAGTAAGTTATCTGGGTTTTGTTATTTCTATTTTTTAAACATCACTGGAAATCAAAACAATTTGCTTATTTCATGCTTATTCTTCAAGAAACATTCAACGAATTGTACTAAGCAACTTCACAAAGTTTTATGTCGATCGGATATTTGAAATAATATTTAAATAGCTTACATAAGACAAAAAATATATAAATAAACAAAAATAAAAATACGACATTTAAATTAAGGCCCTGTTTCCAAATTAGTGATAATTAATTAAAAATATATTGTAAAGACACTTTATGCCTATTACTCTCGTCATTATACACAAGATACAATAATATTTCACTTTATTTAACACTGGTTGGACTGCCACAACCACTCTAATCTAACTTCACTCGATCTACCACTCTCTCTCTCTCTTGTCTCCGTCCACACGACCCTGTAGCTGGCGTCCGTATCTCCCTGTCCACCTCTCCCATCCGATAACAAGTAGTCCCTCCCAAATCTTCGCCCCCAGATGTCCGCCAATAAATTTCTCAGCGCCCCCCTAGGTCATTTTTTGGCTAATCTAATATGTAATTATCTTCTTGTCGCCACCCAACCACTTGTAACTATCCTCCAAGGTCACTTGTACCATTCATGGTCACTTTGATCTACTCAACCCTACTTACCCGACGTGTCGCAACTCCGCTGGTCCTTCCAGTCGTCACTGGCTCGGAGTCGGCTGCCCCTTTCATCTACACAACCGCCGCCGCCGGGTGACCCGTCAAAACGGCCCCGGTCCAACTGGCCCCTGTCAAAATGGCCCCGGTCAAAACGGCCTCTGTCAAAACGGCCCCAGACTAATTGTTCACATTATTTTACAAAAAAATTACATTTCTTCAGGGCTGCGGAAATTAACGATTAATTTCTCGATTAATCGTTAGAAAATGTTAACGATTAAATTATTTTTAACGATTAATCGACCCATCACTTACAAATTATTGGAAATCAAAAACCAAATAAAAATAATAAAAATAAGCGGCCGATAAATTATAAGTTTCCTGACGATTACTCGAACATTTTGGTTTTAAACTATTGACAGACGGAAATGTTCAAAATGTTGATAAAGTTTGCCTACCATGGTTCTAACACTTCACCTACTTATCAAACCAAATGAATAGCGTATTAAGCTAATGGCCGTTATGGAGTCTGACTCAGAGACAGAAAATGTTGAACGCTCTTCTGTTGAATTACTGCGTTACAAAATGGAGATGAAAGTTCCTGAATCCATTAACCTTCTACAATGGTGGAAACTTAATGAACACCGATATCCGATAATGTCATTCCTTGCCGAGACCGTTTTGTGCATACCAGTTACCTCAGTTCCATGTGAATGAATGTTCAGCTCGGCTGGTTATTTTGTCAATTAGACCGCTCATCACTTGAACCAAATAATGTCAACACAGTTGTTTTTTTTTGAGTTGTTTGTTAAAAGATGACATATAAAGGAGACATTTCAGTGTTATTTAGATTTTCAACAAGAACGTTTAATAAGTGTTACTTATGACATCATAAATTTTAATTTTTGGCTTTAATTGAAACTAACGATTAAGTAATAGTTAATTTCTCAAAAGTTTACGATTAAATATAAATTAATCGTTAACAGCCCACATTTTTTTTTCTTTTTTTTTCATTTTAACTTTTGTTCAACCTTTTTACCTTTTAAGAAAGTGTTCAAATTGTACAATGATTTCATATGATCGTATTAAATTATTTCTTCTCAACAAAAACCAGTAAATTTGCACCATATAGAGTAAGTGTTATTAAATTGTTTCTGTAATGTTATTGTTATTGTTTCTTGGTAACTAAAACTGACACTGAATCGGTGAATAAAAAAACCAATATAATATTTGAGTGTATTTTTATTCATTTCATTCTATTAGTCCAGGGTCGTTTTGTTGGTGAATCCAACCACCGTGTCCACCTGCACTGGTCACTTTTTTAATCTCGCAGTGTCTGCTCTCTCCCTGTCATCTTACACAACTGTGGTGATAAGATTGGATTTCGTATCTAGGGGAATAATTATGGTAACACTACTCGCAAGGGACGTAATAGATATTTACACAAATAAACAAGATTTTGTGTAAATTTAAAATAAATTTTAATTTAAAATTTGTGCACCAGTAAATAATATGAGCAATATAACAAAATTCCTATACATAAACAATTTAATTTGGATCCATTCTAGCATCTACTATCATCATAATGTTGCCCCAAAACTCTTCGTTTCTATCTGAAAATACTTAAATTGTATAAGATGTGCTTCCGGAGGTGAGGGTAGGTCTGTCTATCGGCACGTGGATTTCTCGCTTCGCATGTAGACGTTATGTGTGATGACCTCGTTGATGTCGGCCAAAACCATCAGCTCCCCTCCACCGGGCAGGTATGCTGCAATCTGGTTGCTGAAATCACGTGATTTTGTGTGTGGGGGAGCGATGACTTCTCCATGTGAATGACCACTGTGACGTAACCGTTCATCTTTTTCCTGGTGACCCATCAAAACGGTCCCGGACAAAACGGCCCCGACAAATCGGCCCCGACATAACGGCCCCTGTCAAAACGGCCCTTGTCAAAACGGCCCCGGTCAAAACGGCCGCGGTCAAAACGGCCCCGGTCAAAACGGCCCCGGTCAAAACAGCCCCGGTCAAAACGGCCCCGGTCAAAACGGCCCCTGTAAAAAATGGCCCCCGGTCAAAAATGCCCCGGTCAAAACGGCCCCCTGTCAAAACGGCCCCGGTCAAAACGGCCTCGGTCAGAACGGCCCCGGTCAAAATGGCCCTTGTCAAAACGGCCCCCGGTTAAAACGGCCCCGGTCAAAACAGCCCCGGTCAAAACGGCCCCGGTCATAATGGCCTTTGTCAAAATGGCCCCGGTCAAAATGGCCCCGGTCAACACGGCCCCTGTCAAATGGGCCCCGACATAACGGCCCCGGAAGGAGATAATTTTTAAGGAGATTTGGGTATTTATGTGCAATTTTTGAGCAATTGGGGACATATTTTAACAAATTTTATATTTTCTAACCTATTCACTGGGCCGTTTTATATATGTTTCTGGTGCTGTAATCAAGTGTAGTTCTATCTCTTGTAAAAACTTATCAAAGAAACATTTCTTTGAGTTTGCAACCTGGAGTAAACCATAAAATTTTTTCAATTAGATAAGATCATATTTCTTTTACTGTTATTAATTATTACGTATTGTTGGTAATTTTATTACATAATAAATTTGTTGTTAATATATGACACTAAAATAATGAAATAAAATCTAATTATATAGAAAAATTTCATTAACCATTATTTTTTGTTCTTTTGCTAATTGTGCTTAAATATGTGTATACAGTTCATAATACATATCACTCACAACAAATAAAAAAATTATGTATAGATAGCTATGCATGATCTGGTTACATTAAAAAATATATCTGGTTCAAAAAAAATAAAAAATCATGCAAACCCTCCCTATTAAAAAGTTTTTTCCCTTATAATAAGAAAATTAACTAAAATGCCTCCCTAACATTGGTCAGACTCACACTAGAATAATTGGGGGGCCGTCCATAAATAAAGTAACGCGATTTTTGCCAATTTTAGCCCCCCCTCCCCCCTCTTCACACTTCATCCCTAAAACTTAGACCCCCCCCTCCAAAATTACGTCACAAAACTTTGACTCAAAGCCGTATTTTCGAATTGAAAATTAGCATGTTGCAAATTACGTTTTTGTCATTTAACTATGTATTTAGCTAGTGTAAGACTGCACTCTAATGTCGTAACACGTGTCATTGAAAGTGTCACTAAATAAATTGAAAACAATCAAATATTTAAGTGGAACTTTTATTTTTTCGCATTTTGATGTGACGTCAAATTTCTTAAACACCACTCTCCCCCTCGTCACACATCGTCACAAATGCTTGACCTCCTACCCCTTTTTAGGCGCGGGATGTCATTAATTGACGGCCCCTTAATATGACCTTTCTTTATTGTCCCCCAAATTGCCAAAGAAAACTTAATAAACTTACACAAATTTAAAAATGAGCAGCAAATTTTAATAATTACATCACTAAATGTAAAACATTTAAGTTTAAGAGTAGAAGAACAAAGAGTGGAGTAGTAATACTAAAAGTAACTATACCATTAAATTTGAACTTGGAAATACAATAAAAAATACCTTATTAAACCCTCATAAAAAAGACATTAAAACATTCTTGTTTCCAATTTTTTTTTAAATTTAAAAAAGTCCCCTTTCTTCTCTTCTGGAAATCGTGTGTGAAATGGGTTGTCTGAACAAAAATGGGGAAACAAATTATAATTTTTAAAAAGCTTAAAAAAACCAAGTTTTTGACTATAAATCCTTTTATGTACGAGACATAACTAAAAGAATGTTCATTATAATACGCAGCGCAAGAACATCCAAAAATACAAAATTGCAGTTGTGTCATAAAACATGTTTAATATAATGCGCACCGATAAGGAATATGTTTATAAAAAGTGTTGTCAATAAAATACGCACCTTATTGCGCGACAGAAAGGTTGTTCAATATAATACGCACCGCGACACTCTATCTCCAAAAATAACATGACACATAGGAATAAAAAAAAATAATCTTAAAAATCAATAATTTAATTACGGTACATGTGATTGATCTGAAATTCTGATACATTGTTTTTATCATCGGTAATTCTATATCGGGAATGTGGAAATCGGTCGTGCTCGACAGGCGTCCGGTACTCACGCAGTGAACCGTACTGTCAACAGATATGGACCACTGGTAGATGATAGTCAATGTTCTCCGACAAAACAGCCCTGGACTAATAGATGGACTAGTACTAAAAAATACAATCAAATATTATATTCGTATTTTTACTCACCGATTCAGTGTCAGGTTTAGCTCACAAGAAACAATAATAATGACATCACAAAAATGAATTTATTATCCTTTACTCAATATTGTACCAATTCACAGTTGTTTGTTGACAAAAAATAATATAATAACATCACAAGAAATAATTTTACAATTGTACCAATTTTTTAAGGGTGAAAAATTTGAAAAAAGTTTAAAATGCAAAGAAATGTATTTTTTTAAAAATTTTAATAATTTGTCTAGGGACGTTTTGATCGGGGCCGTTAAGTCGGGGCCGTTTTGATGGGTCACCTAGTGTCAACTACCGGCATAACATAGAACCAGGTTAGGGATTAAAACATAAATTTGGGAAATTTTCTATCGGCCACGCCTTTGCATTTTTCCTCCTTCCAACAACCAAGCATTCCTCCAGTTACTTTTCCCACTGTTTTTAACAATATACAGCCATAATTGATATATTTGTCAATATTTGTTATCAAGATCGTGTAAATTTGAATGGGGAATAAAGTCGTAAACGTTTACCAAATAAGAATGCCCTGGGCCCGAAGGAGTAGACATTAGGAGTTCAGAGCACTTACATTATTTTATTATTTTAATATTTTGTTAACAAAGATTGGTTAAGATCCATCCATCAATTTATCCACTTTAAACTTATTTTTATTTAACTCATCTTAGCGAAAAACAATATTATGGGCATGGCCGTACGCAAAAGGGGGGGGGGTTATTAAGTTCGAACTAAACCCCTTCGGTAAATTTGTGCCTCATTGTTGTGACAAATAGATTTTTTATTTTGCGAGACGACTATCGAAAAACGTCATAGAAACAGGTCATCCATTTGACAGTGCTAAACGGAAGGCACTTCTAGATTTATGTTAAACAAGATGAGCTGAGCGCCACGAAGCATACAAACACTTCTATCAATCGTATTTACGTTGTTCAGACTCTTGAGATAATTTCATTGCTGCCACATCGAAAACACAACGACCATGTTAAGGATTGGATCCAAGTTTGACTACAAATGGTGATTGGGACACGGACAGTAAGTCTGGAGCCCCGTCACTATTTCATTTCATGTGTTACTTTACATTTATTGTGACGTTTGTTGTAACGTACAACCAGATATCTAGGCTGGAATGAATAACAGTCCAACTTTAGAAAGAAGTGATTGACATCATTAAGGCTATGTCACTTATCGAAAACATCAAGCAAGAGTTTTGAGAGATACGAATAAATGAAGATTCTTATTTTCAAAACACGTATAATTATATCGTTATCATGGTGCAGTCTACAGGAATTGAAGCTTCAATGCCCAGAATTGCTAAGCGGCAAATCTACCGAAGCAATGTGAGCGCAGAAACACCATTGCAACAGTGGCACAGCTAGGGATTTGTAAGGATTTGGGGCCCGGGGGGCTTGCCCTCTTTAGGGAGCCCTGCATAAATGGCGGTGGCGTAATAGTTGATGTAAAAAATTCGGATACTCCTTTGGGGCCCGGGGGACTTTCAAATTTGGACCCCCTCCCCTAGCTACACCACTGCATTGCAACACTATCTGCAGAACTTAATTAAATGATTTCTGGAGCACATCATTGCGAATTAGATATGCGGTTCTCTGGCTAAGCCAGGACATCCACACAAATGTTAGCTCTTGTGCTCTTTTGTTTATTGAAAACATATTTGACAATATTTCAATTGTAAAACATCATCAATTGTTTTGCCTTATTTTCAGTATAAATCTGCACATGACAAACATTATTGAAAAGGTAACGAATTATGTTGGAGAAGGCAACATACATGTTAACTACTCCTCTTGATAAAGGAAACACGATGGTGTTGAAATGACGAATGTCCGAAGAGACTGTCCTCTGATTTACATTTTCAAGAAAATTATTCGTCTCTAAATGCCACTTTTTGTTGTTGTTGTTTTAAATTTGCACTATATTTTTTATGTATTTACTTTTGATAAAATGATTATATCGCTGTCCTAACTGGTATCATTGTTTTAATGAACTAAATACAGTCACAGTTGAATTTGAAGCCACCTTGCCAGGTTTCCGAGTCTGAACTTTTCTAGTTGATGGATCGATTTTTAAAATTTTTGTTTCACTTAATGGAGGAACTAAACTTGATCTAAAATTAATTAAAAGAACTAAAATTGATCTAAAATGAAAGGACTTAATAGACTTACAAATGCCAGCGATTTAAATTTCCATTACAAGTCCAAATCACAGTCTTGTATGATATGGTTAATGTAATCAACTGTCTCTTAGCTAGCTTGGCCATTCCTAGCCAATGTGCTCACACAAGTTTTAGTTTAGAGTCTATATCTTGAATTATAAATTATATTCCAAAACTTCGTTAATCAAATTTTACTGAACTTAAGCTTTTTCTTATTAGTTAGTTGGGCCTATGCCTATATATTGACATTTCTTTATTTCATACATTTTTACTTATTGGCATCGCTGTATAATAGTTACGCTAAAAATATAAATCAAACATTATCTAATATATAAAGCTCAAATGTTTGTATGTTTGTATGTTTGTATGTTTGTATGTTTGTATGTTTGTATGTTTGTATGTTTCACTTTTCGACTTTCTGTTAGACAATCACGGAAAAACCAAATGACGGACGGGGACCAAATTTGGCAGGACGGTTCCTTTTACCCTGAAGGTGGTTTTAAGTTAGTTTTTGTAATTGTCCCTTTTGCCCGAATGCCGTAAATTAAATAATCAGAAAATGCAGAGACAAAGAATAAAAAATTTAACCTCATTTCTGTGTTGAACAAATTTACGCGGACGTTCAAATGCCGTTCAAAGCGAGTTACTTTTGGTGACGTTTTTTTTTCCCCAATACTTTATTTTCAGCCGTGCGCATTTGAAAAAATATTATAATGTCTAATTACGGTGCGCACATTTTCGTGTACGCTTCATAATTTGAGCTGTGTAGTACAAAGAATTGTCATTTTCTTTACTGTTACTTTCTATATATTAGATAGACACGTAAACATATTTAATTACAACTGCCACACAATGCATTAGATTTAATTGTTTACACGTTTAAATTTAATTGCGAATTTGTTTTAATTATTTTCTGTTCCATAACTCGACATTTAATGAAAAACCTATTTATGAAATATGTAATAATTGTGTCAGTATTTTTTTCAAGGCTTCATTTTTAGCGGTGCACGTTTTAAAATCTTTTATCGCCTGATTACTGTGCGCACATTTTCGTGTACGCATCTTAAATTTAGCTGTGTTCTATTAATATAACATTTATATTTTGTTTGTCTTTTACATAAGCTGTTGTCTTTTACATAACCTATACACTTATACTATTTAAACTTAGGCTACCGGACTTATTAACATAAGTAGATTACACTAAATAAAGTGATCCTGAAAACGCTTAATTATTTTGTATTGCGAATTGAATATGTTATGTTCTTTCCTTTGACGATGGATTAACATAGGCCATTTTTAAAATCAATTATTGTCATGGTTTCACATGCATTTTTAACATACAATTCATTTGTTTTGTTTGTTTGTTTTTTTTAAATTAAGAATATAGCTTAATTTTTTTAAATTTATCTTTATTATCTTTATCTCATAGACGCTGTTGCAAATATTGAATTAATTACAATTGTGTTACATTGCAGTGTCGTAAATATATAAGAGCTTTTTTAGTGACGACAGTGGCAGAGATCTTTTGTAAAAATGTCAACAAAGCAGCGGCCCTTTTTTAATGGATACAAACAAAAAAACATAAAAATATCAACTGAGCTTTATATATTAGATATGCGTTTAAATTATTTTATTTCAATTATTTTAACGATGCATTGTATTAATATTTTACATGCAATGTATAAAATTGGGATTTTTAAAAATTTAATTCATAACTCGACATTTAATTAAAAACCATAGATGTAGCGAGTTTATTTTATGTTGAAAGTGATGGCCTATGTCAAATAAACTTACACTTTAAAACTGTTTACTTAAGCTTTATACATTATAACCTTTCGCTACCGAACGTATTAAAAAAAGTTGACTAAATTTAATGAAGTGATCCTGAAAATGCTTAATTAATATGAATGCGAATTGAATATGTTTTTATGTTCATTCCTTTGTATTCAGAATAGCATAGGCCATTTCTAAAATTGCCTTTTAATCATTTTTAAGATGCGCTTATTAACAGACGATTGAATCTTTTTTTTAATGTATTTTATTTTTCAGATATAAAATCTGGTGTGTGTGTGTGCATTGAATATAATATACAAAATATGATGCCTTATCCGAAATAGGGAACATGAACAGGTTTTGAAATTAACCTCTTGCACCGAATGGGCCAGGGCCCCTTAATGCTATTTTCCCCCCTATTGTAGGTATGTAAAAAGTAGTTTAAGAGTTAGATATTGAGAAAAAAACTGGATTTTGACAAAACTTAGAATATAAAAACTTAACAGCCTATATTACTATAGGGCACTGAACTCTTAATTTCCATTCCTTCGAAAAAGTCTTTTTACTGAACTTTAATCATTGTATTTCCTATTAAATTTTACACGATATTGAGGAATATATATTGAGTACAATAGATAAAAACAACATTAAGGGCCCCAGGGCCCATTCTGGGCAAGATATAAAGTTCAAAACACCTGTGAATTTCAATTTGTATAATAAGGGATACATGTGTCATTATTTGTCAAGATTGTTAATGACTGAATAATGAATAAAATCTTAAAGGTTTAAGAAATGAGTACAATGGCAATAAAAAAAACTATAATATCACTCATTTTGGGGCCGGGGCCCTTAATATCGTTTCTTCTTTTGTACGCTATTTAATTATTTATTTATTTATCCGTTTGCTATGAAACTTGGATTTTTTTTTCACACTTCCACGACAATTTCTTCAGAATTATTTTTAAACATACCACTCATTGGTTTCTTTAAATTTATTCCTTTTTACTTTGATCGTTGCAACGCGCGACGGGTCTACTAGTATTATTATATTATGTCAGGCCTATACAATCAACGTATTGTTTATAGTATGTTTACGATTAATGAATGCAATTAATATTTCTGTTTGTAACTGTTGCATGTAAAAGTAGTTCCAATATAGTTACCATACGTCTGGGTTTCCCCGGACACGTCCTCTTTTTATGCCCATGTCCGGGCGGCTTTCCAGCAAAATGACCTTTGTCCGGATTTTTCTCCGTCTCAAGATAAACAACCTGCTGTGATTCGAAATTTCTTTCAAAATGACATGAGTGAGGTTTACCTTTGGCATATGCATTCTCTGATGCATGTGTTCCAGTCACACGTTGAAAAACTTGAACGTGAAAACTGAACTGCCTTAAATCACCCAGTCTGTTTTCATGTGCTGTGCACAAGCTGGTTTCATGCTACTTAAGTTAAGGTGCTAAAGTATTTTTTTATCAAAGTTGAGCCAGATGGACTAGATGACCGATGTGCATGATGCTGTCTGTTCGCAAGTAACCTTATTGTACACCACATGTTTAGAACATTTGGATATATGGACTGTGCCACTTGAGAAGTGCAACGGATTTGCATGGATGGCTTTAACTTAAAGTCCAACTTGGGACGAGGGTTCAGCATCTGTTTCATATCTCAGAGAAAGTAAATATCAAGTCGACGATAACAAGTGTTTCGATCAATTATGCAACTTGTTGAGGCAAACTGTGATAAAGACGACTTCTTATCTGTTTACAGACGCTCCTTCTATACAGAAGATTATTGCGTCCTACTTTGTAGCCTAACTGGCGCACGAGAAGCGGGTGAAGTATTTCAACAGTGTCAAAAGTGAGGAATGTTTTTCAGAACTTCTTATTATTGCTGAATTTATTTATTTATTTAAAAATAATAATTTTTTTTGCCATTCCTCTACAAAATGCTAACACTGAACGAGTGTTTTCTCTGATGCAAAGTCAACGGAAAAAGGAAATAAATAAGTTCCTCGTTGAATCTCTCACAGGAATTCTGTTTGTGCATCATAACTTGAAGCTTATGTCGTGCAAATAATTTCACACATATCCAAGCTTAACTTGTTGAAGGCCATCAGTTCTTCGGAAAAATACGTTTGGATGCAGCCCCAGGCACAAACTATGAACCCAACGTCAATTTCCTTAAATGCGAACGATTTTGATGTTATTAACTCAGAATGAGATACTTTCACCACTGTTTGGTAAACTTCAGTTATTTAGTTACTAACTGTCTGTTTCTTGTCAGTCAGCTAGTGTTGTGCACTGAACATATAGCAAATAAAAAATAGTTTTTAACTATTTAATAACTATTTTTTTAAAAAATAGAATAAAATTATTAAAGCAAACCTACTATTACTATTAGCATTAGACATATCACAATTACTTGAAATTTTATACAAACAATGTAATCATATTGTTTTCAAATATAACTAAAACTATAAGAAAATGTAACTGTCCTCTGACGAATATGATCCTTTTGCACTTAAAATTTCTTATTAAGGTGAGTGATGTGTATTATAAACTGGACTGAATACAAAAATTTCATCAAACAAAAAATTAGAAATATATAATTAAGTAATATAAATAACAAATAGCAATGTATTACTCTTAAATTTAAAGGCCAAATGGCCTAATGTATTTTATTTACATTTAAATAAATTATGTCATAAAAACATCTCAGAAATTAAAATTTAATCATAAGATGTATGGGATTTTTTTTATAAATAAGAATCACATAACATTTTTATACAAAAAAATGCAAGTTGTTAAGTATATTTTTCTTTTTAAATTTTAGCGAGTGGCATATTTTCAAAATTTATTGCTAAGAGCCAAAACCACTAATGAAAACATATATATATATATACTTTTTTTGAAATTGTACACTCAGTAGCGTTCACTTTCTTACATTGGTTTTCAAGGACCAAACACTTTTACACTAAGTCCTATATGTAGAATCATGATTATTCACATTAATTTATTATCAAAATTTTAATGAAAGACCCATATATATATATATATATATAAATATATATATGTTTAATAATTTTAAAATGAATGTCATGTTGAAAGGAACAATTAATGAGTAAATATTATTTTTAGGTATAACTTTTATAATAAAATTAGGAAACAGAAACTTACAAATCTTTCAACAAACAATAACATCAACAGACTATTTAATAATAATACTTATTTAAACAAACATTTATTTTAGTTTAATTTAAATACAATTCTTTTAATTATTGTATAATTTTTTTACCTTTCAAATTGTTTAGATTTAATAAAATTCATTCTTTATTTATCTTATCTGTTTACAGACGCTCCTTCTATACAGAAGATTATTGCGTCCTACGCTTATCTATGGTTTGTGTTTAGTCCTGCATTTTTATTAGAGATTTAAATGTTGATAAAGTGTTGGATTTTCCTGGATTCTTCAGGCAACCCATTCCACGCCCGAATTCCGGACGGGAAGAAGGAAAACTTGTATGTGTTTGTTCTTGCATACGGAATAAGAAAGGTGTTTTTATCCTTATGTCTATCTGAGGGTTGTATTAAGTTATCTTTGTGTTGTATTTCTAAATTAGAATTAATTGCTTTATGTATGATTACTACTTTGCTCTTGGTTCTTCTATCCTCTAGTGTTTCAAGGTTTAATGATTTAACTAATGGTGTTATTCTTGTCAGTTTCGAATATTCTCCAGTAATGAATCTGGCAGCTCTTTTTTGAATTTGTTCTAGTTTATCAATGTTTTCTTTGGTGGATGGGTCCCATACAGAAGATGCATATTCTAGTACAGGTCTCACCAAAGTGAGGTAGCATTTTAGTTTTATATCTCTATTACATTTGTTAAAGTTCCTTTTTATAAAGCCTAAGGTTTTGTTTGATTTTTTAATAACTTCATTGACATGGGGATTCCATGATAGTTTCTCATTTATTAAGACTCCTAAGTATTTTGCATCTTTAGTTTGGGTCAGTTCTTTTCCATGAATGTAATATTTTGAATTTATTTGTTTCTTTTTCTTTGTTACTCTTAACAGTTGACACTTTTCTGGGTGGAAAGACATACTCCAGTTAGTTTCCCATTTTATCAATTCATCTAAGTCTTTTTGTAAAATTTTGCTATCTTGTTCTGATTTAATTGTTCTATAGATTATACAATCATCAGCAAATAACCTAACTTTTGTACCTGTTGAGATGTTGTTGGGTAAATCATTTATATAAATTAAAAAGAGTAAGGGACCTAGCACAGTTCCTTGTGGAACTCCTGAGTTAACCTTTATTGTGCAGATTTAGATCCATTAATTATTACAGTTTGCTCCCTGCCCAAAAGGAAGTCTTGGATCCAGTGATGTAAGGAACCTGAGATTCCAAAGTAGTTAAGTTTTTTAAGTAAACTAAGGTGGTGAACTTTGTCAAATGCTTTTGAGAAGTCTAGTAATATTGTGTCTATTTGATCATTATTGTCTAAGCCTTTTGATAGTTCATCTATTAAAGCTATTAATTGTGTTTCACATGATCTGTTTTTTCTAAAGCCGTGTTGATGTGGGCATATGGCATTATATTTGTCAAGGTGGTTAACTATTCTAATATATAATATGTGTTCTAGTAATTTACAGGTGATACTAGTAAGTGATACAGGCCTGTAATTACCAGGGTCTGATTTATCCCCTTTCTTAAAGAGTGGAGTTACGTTAGCTAATTTCCAATCCTTGGGCACTTTACCCTGGTTTAGAGAGGCTTGAAAGAGAACTACAAGGATTGGGGACAGTTCATTGCTTAGTTCTTTTAATAATCTTGCAGGCAAATCATCTGGGCCAGTAGCTTTGTTTATTTTTAAGTTTTTTAGGAGTGAATGTATACCTATCTCATCTACAGTTATGTTACCTATTTCCTCCATTTTATTTAAATTTATTAAAACTTCCTTGTCGCCTGGTAGATGGAGAGCCCATTGAGCACTTTTTTACTTTCTCGGAGCCGCAAAATCACACCGGTGAAGGTATGGCTTAGCAAGAGTTGCAGTACTTACGTGAAGTGTGCAATATTGATTTTGCAAAATGCAGAGGTCAGTCCCGGATAACGCAACTAATATTTCTTGGTATTACAAGGTAATGCAGAACAAAGTTCTAGAGGAAAATTAGTTTTCTATCTACATACTCTGTGCTACCCATTCACTAAATCTGGTAGGATGAAGTGCCGTTGTTTCTTGTTTAGAGGCTGTAAACTTCTTCCATACAGTGCAACTGATCGATACTTTTTTCTCAGCTTCAACCAACAGATGGAAGATTCTGAAACGATGCTTTATGGATTGAACGCTGGTAAACTCTCTTTCCGATACCAGATGGGAAGCACATGCTGTTGGAACTAAAGCTATTCTAAAGTCTCATCCTCAAATTATAGAAGCGTTAGAGTGTTTACAATAAGACTTGTCACAGAAGAGGGACACCAGAAGAGAAGCAGACAAAAATTGCAAAGAAGATATAAAATGAGCACATGAACTTGAAAACGTGTGCTGATTTGTATTCTTCACTAACAGATAACTTGCATGAAAAACAGTGGTAATTGATGGTGATGCCCCTGGGGTATCTCTGAATGCCAGAGACAAATTTCGTATATCTGCTTTTTAAGCCATTGTTGACAAATTTGAGACAGAGTTGGGTAGATGAGGATAGGTATATAATGATACAGGAGTTAGATGTTCTTGTTTGATCGATGTAACACAAATATCTCAGTGTTGTGTATGACTAATAAATGCTTATTCTAAAGATCTGATATTCGCCACAAGTTTCGTGCATCAAAATCTGAAAACAACACGTTGAGTCATGCAGAATTATACAAAGTAATAGAGACAACATCCAGTTTTCTTTTCCAATAAGAAATGGACTTGCTCATATTTTTAATATTAATGTTTACGAACGTTTTAACTGAGCGCTCTTTTTCTCAGTTAAAACGTACAACAAATCTAAGTAGATCGATAATAAAATAAGAAAGGCTTGGTTCCTTATCTTTGCTGCTGATTGAGACAGACATTTTTAGCAAAATTAACTTTGATGATGTACTTTGCCAGATGTAAATCTAGAATAAAGAACTTTAAAATGTAAAGGTTTGCTTTCTCTGACTTTCTCATCTATTAAAAAAGTTACAGTATGTTTGTCTAATCTTTTTACAAAATTAATTAAATATTAATTTTAATACAGAAATAACTTATCGTAGGTTTTATTTGAATGATACTTGTACAAACATATGTGTTAACAGCGGCGTCACTAGGGTGGGTGTCATCCAGTTCGGTAGGTCATGGTGTCACCCAGTGGCGTAGCTAGGGGGGCTGTGTAGGGTGATCCACCCCAAGCGGCACTCATTTAGGGGTGGCATTTGAGGGCATTTGAAAGGTACAATCATTTCCGACAACCGCCCTTTTTCTTTTGAATGAGGAAAACCAAGGTGAAACAAAAATATTCGTAATTTCGAGTCTTTAACTAACGGATTCGCAAAACATTTGTTTGATTACATAGTTGATATTGTAAAGCTCCTTCGTCGTACTTCTTGACTGACTCTTCAACTCTCATACTCAAAACAAAGGCAGCTTTAATGCTAACAGTTCTTCTCTTTATTTGCCATAACTTCTGGTTACATCTGCTCTCTATCTCTACGACTCTCTCTCACTGCCTGTCGTTTCCTCTGTGGTGGGCTACTCTCTGTCCTGGTCTCTACATGTCCCTAACCTGTTCTGTTACCCCGGGGTGGGTTGTTCTCCCTTAAACACTCTAAACTCTCCCTTATATCCTCGGTTTCCCTCGAGGTGTCAAAGTTTAATCTATTAACCTTCGACCCTTAATTTCCCCCCACGAATTCTTTCCCGGTTTTATCCGTGACTTTCTTTACAAGTCACAATGATAAATAACTGTTGTCTTCCTTACAACCAACGCCCCTTAATAGCTGATCCAATCAACCAGACGTGAGGTGTTAGGTGTATTCCTCACGTTCCGTGGTCCATTCAGAGTTCATTGATACATCGGCGTGGTCGCCGGGCGTGAGCGCATAGGCGTTTTCCCACGTCCCACGTCCGACTCAGAATTCATTGATACGATTTATGCGCATTTGACCACCCAACATCCCGTACCTGGGGGTGGGGGGGGGGAAAGAGAGAGGCCGGAATACTTTCATTTCCGGTAATTGTCTGAGCGCATCATTACACTCCAGGCACGTCGCCTACCCACCGTCCGCTCCCCTCTCAAACATTTAAACCAAGGTTCTCAATTATTTCAACCCAGGTCCTCCACAATATTATAGCTAACGCAAAACCGTTAAAAAATTTGTATTGCTCAAAACGTATCCATTTGTTTGGAAAACATTGCGGTATATGGGGCCGTCCATAAAGTACGTACCGCTCCAGAGGGGGGAGGGGGTGTAAGAAAGTTTGACCGTTTGTGACAAAGGGGAAAGGGGGGGGGTAAATTGTCAAAAATATCGTGACGTACTTTATGGACGGCCCCTAAGTCACAGTTGACGCTTTTATAAGAAAGCTACCTAAAAAAAACACATCCCCGCTGGTCCGAATAATGAGTGCTATTAATATCGCCACGACAGTTTTTACGTGGAATTTCGGCGTTCGCAGAATGATGCGTGAACAACTACCTACAAGGCATAGTTGTTCAATTGATGTGTTTAACTTGTAAGTGTAATTTATATTACTGTTTCAGTTTTCAGTAAATCGTTGTAAGTTAAGTTATTAATAATTACATTTATTTTGTTTTTATTGCATTAAACTAGTACAAATAATTTGTGTTTTTCATTAAAATATATAATATAGTTATTCATTAGGCATGTTATGCCTATCCTATTAAAGTAATAGTAATGTGTAAATAATTTGAATTCGTCTATTTGATGGAAAATTATTAAGATTTATAACAAGAATATGTAAATATTCAAATTTCTCTGTTAATAAACACCACAATAGGCATAATAATTTAGAAAAAGATATACTTTAAAATTTCAAGCGTCTTGGAAAAATTGACATCTGAAGAAGTAACTAGGAAAACGAAATCAGATGCTGGAATTTTACTCAATTCAATGCAATCTTTTTCTCTTCTATGTTATCTCAATTTATGGGAACAAGTCATTTTTTAAATTAATGCAAATCCATTGCATGGAACAAAGAGATTTGCTAATACAAAATACTGTTATATCAGCAATTTGTGAAGAGATGGAGATATCAACTGAATGCCGAGTTAGAAGGAGAAAAAATATGAGTAGGGAAATTCAGAAGACGTGGTTCTATCTTTAGAGCAAGAAGTACAACGAGAAAAGTTTTTATCCATGGATGGAATTATAAAAGAAAATAAAAGAACACTTTGATGAGTTGCAAGTCCTTGCTAGAAAATATTCGTATATAATACCATGTAACCTACTAAATTAAGCATTTGAACATCAAATGAATGACTTTTTTGACATTGATAAAGAACAGCTCAATATGGAAAGAAAAATGACCCAGGTTTGTACCTACTCTACAAGAAGAGGCATTATGTTTGTAAAATTCTGTACCCAACATTGTAGTATTGCTAAGAATTTTTTCAACAATTGCTATCAGTGTCGCTAGTTATGAAATGAGCTTCTCCAAACTGAAGTTGTAGAAAATTATCTTCGTTCCACAATGAGCGATTAAAGACAATAAAATCTTGCAATAGTGTCCATAGAACAATATATTACAAATAATTTTAATTTTGATAGCATAATACACGATTTTTCTATTATGAAATTTAGGAAAGTAAATGTATAAATATGTTTACATACTAATGTATACAATTTCTTTGTTTGTGAAAAAAAATGTAATTAGTTGGGTTTTGTTTGGGTGTAAAGTTTGAATATGTTTTGTCTCATTGGGGTTGGGGGGACCTGCTACCTCAGAAAGTTCCTTGTTGCCTTTAAAAAATGTATCTTGTATTTTTATAAATGTGTATTTATAGGTATATAATCTTATGCGGCCTCTTTTATTACTGCTTACATAAATATGACATGCAATGGTAAACATGTTCCCCACCTTTACTTCGTTTCAATTACCATTACATGTGTATTTATTCATGTTTATTAATTTTTAAAAACCATAATATAATCGACTAATTGGTCGTCCATAAATGACGTCACGCTATTATGGCTGATTTTTCACCCCCTCCCCACTCGTCACTCGTCACACATCATCACAAAAACTTAGACCCCTTCTTTAATAAGACTTCACAAAGCTTTGACACCCCCCCCAATAAAAGCCGTATTTTCTGTTTACAAATGAGCATGTTTCAAATTAAAATGTTGCTATTTAATGTTTTTAGTGTAACGTTGCATTCTAATATCGTAGCACGTGTGTTACATAAACGTCATTAAATAAAGTGTCAGTAATGAAATATTAAAGTGGAAATTTATTAAAAGTTGCGCGTTTGACGTGACGTCACATTTATTTAACACCCCACCCCCTTGTCACACATCGTCACAAACGTGTGACTCCCTCATCCCCCACCCGGTGCGTGACGTCTTTTATGGACCACCCCTAAAAAGGGCGGCAAATTGGAGACCACCCCGGGCGGCAAAAGTTCTAGCTACACCACTGGTGTCACCCCTTCACAACTTACCCCATAGACCTCCTCCGAGTATGCCAATGCCAAATAAGGAGGCATAAAGAATTTTACACTTTTGTGTCACCCGGTGCAGTCCTCTTCTCCCGCAATCCCTTGTGGCGCCCCTGTGTGTTAACAACTGTTTTGTATGTTAGTTTGTTTGCTTAATATTGAACATACCAGCGGTCAGTGGGGGATCGGGGCAGAAGAGGGCACCCATGTGGACTTGTGCCTCGGGCACCAAGATGGCTTAATCCGGCCCTGAATAAACCTTTTATAAAACTCATGTTAAGAAAATAACATATTAGACTACCGGTCCTTAAAAATGTGTATTTTTAAAACTTTTTATTAGAAATTTTTTGGCAATGTACTCAAGAACTTTCTAAAGTTTCATGGCGATTATGTGAAAAAATAATATTTATACAGCTTACATAAAAAACAATTACACTAAAGGTCCCCAGGGCCCAATAGGTGTAAGATGTGAATTTTTAATTTGAAAAAAAAGTTTGATTTCTGTTATTTCAAGAAAGGGGTCATCCTTATATTACGTACTCATAAAATTCGTATTTTTGTACCCCCTCCCCCCCCCCGTTGCATCCTGTACATTTTTGGGACACCCCCCATGCGTACGTACAAATTCGCTCACAATTTTGAAGAAAAAAATTAAGCTGGAGTAAGAAGAAATTGGTTTTACTCTTTGAAGCCATCCGTAAATGACGTCACACGCCAAAAACGGGGTGGGGTAGGGGGTGTTTAAGAAATGTGACGTCACATCAAAATGCACACTAAAATAATTGAAAATGCGGCTTTTTTTAAAGGGGGGGGGGTCAAAGCTTTGGGTCCGTCCATTAATGACGTCTAGCGATTATGGCCGATTTTTCATCACCCCCCACGTCACGCGTCGTCACGAAAAGTTTGACCCCCCCCCCTTTCTTTTCTAATATTACGTCACAAAAATGCCCCTTCCCCCCAAAAAATTATTTTTTAATTTGAAAATTAGCATGTTTCAAATCACTTTTTGTCATTTAAGTTTAGGTATGTATTTAGTGTAAGGCTGCAGTTTAATATCGTAACACGCACTAATCCCATGTAAAACGTCATTAAATAAATTGTAAACTAACAAATATTTAAGTACAACTTTTATTTTAAGTTACGCGTTTTGATGTGACGTGACATTTCTTAAACTACCCCTCCCCTTCGTCACAAATGGTTGACCCCCTCCCCCCTCAAGGCGCGTAACGTTATTTACGGACGGCCCCGAGACGTCACGCGATTTTCGCAGATTTTTCATTCCCCCTCCCCCCTCGTCACGCGTCGTCACCAAAACTTAGACCACCCACTCTAATATGACGTCACAAAGCTTGCGCAGGCCCCCCCCCCAGAGAGCATGTTTAAAATAACTTTTTTGTCATTTTAGTTTAGTATTTATGTAGTGTAGGCTTGCATTCTAATATCGTAACACGTGTGAAGTCATGTAAAACACCATGTATCAAATCAAATATTCAAGTGGAACTTTTATTTAAAGTTGCGAGTTTTGATGTGACGTCACATTTCTCTAACACCCCCCGCCCCCACGTCACATATCGACATAAATATGTAGACCCCCCCCCCTTTTTCCCCTAAGTGCGAGAAATCGCCGTCCCGTTGTATGTTTATAACGGCTAAGGCACCTGTGGGCAAAAGAGAAACTTCATCTAATTCCAAGAAATGGAAATATAAATCCGTCGGATATATTATAATAATGTGTAAACGTTTGGTCTCAATCAAATAATAATTCATCATCATCGCCCTTCGTCCCATCTGGGGCATAGGCCAAGAACAAAGGTTCTCCAGACATCCCGGTCCTGCGCCAATCTTTCTATCTGCCCCCAGCTGTGCCCGCTCATTTTGGTGTCTGCCTCCAGTTCCCTTCTGCAGGTCATTTTGGGACGACCTCTTTTTCTCTTGCCTTGGGGGATCCATGTGAGGGCTTGTCTCACAATGCTGGATGTAGGTTTTCTGAGAGTGTGGCCAATCGATCTCCATCTGCGCTGGCGTATTAGTTCTTCCACTGCCTCTTGTTGTGTGCATTGCCAGAGGTCTTCGTTGGTGATGACATTTGGCCAGCGGATTCGGAGCATTGTTTGGAGACAGGTGTTTATAAAAGCTTGAAGCTTTTTTGAAATGGTTGCTGTTATTCGCCATGTTTTTGCTCCATACAACAAGACAGGCTTGATTGTGGTGTTAAATATCCTGACCTTGGTATGGAGAGTAAAGTTGTTACAGTTCCAAACTTTTTTTAGTTGTTTAAATGCTGTCCTTGCTTTGCCAATTCTCATTCTTACATCGGCTTCAGTCCCTCCTTGTGTGTCAATGATGCTTCCAAGGTATGTGAAGCTATCCACCTCCTGGAGTTTTTTTCCTTCCAGTGTTATTGGAGTGTTGCTTGATGTATTTAGTTTAAGGACTTTGCTTTTTCCTTTATGGATGTTCAGGCCAAGGCAAGCAGAAAATTGTGCTACATAGTTGGCTTTCTCCTGCATCTGTTGCTGTGAGTGCGATATTAATGCCAGATCATCCGCAAAGTCCAGGTCATCAAGTTGTTTCCATAGTGTCCACTGGATACCATTTCTCTTCTGATCTGTAGACATTTTCATTATCCAGTCGATGGTTAGCAGAAATAAGAATGGTGAAAGCAGACACCCCTGTCTGACTCCGGTCTGTACCCCAAAAGCCGCTGTTGTTTGTTGGCCATGAACAATTCTACATGTAAGTCCTTCGTATGAAGCCTTAATTATGTCAGTCAGTTTTTGTGGTATCCCGGGATCCCGTAATGTCTTAGTAACTTCCACAGGGTTGGCCTGTCAACACTATCGAAAGCCTTCTCATAGTCAATAAAGTTGATGTATAGTGGTGAGTTCCACTCCAGGGATTGTTCCAATATAATTCTCAGGGTGGCAATCTAGTCAGTGCATGATCTATCTTTTCTAAAACCTACTTGTTGGTCTCTAAGATGGGTGTCTATTTCGCCCCTCATTCTGTTTAGCAGCACTCTGTTAAATACTTCGCTTGGTAGGGATTGCAGAGTTATTCCTCTATAGTTGGAGCAGGAGCTAAGATCTCCTTTCTTTGGGAGCTTAATGAGATGTCCTTCTTTCCACTCCATAGGAATCTGTTCTTCATCCCATATTTTCTTGAAAAGAGTGTGTAGCATTGCAGAGCTTGTCGTAATATCTGCTACCAAGGTTTCTGCTGGTATGCTGTCTGGACCAGCCGCTTTGCCTTTCTTTAGTTATTTAATTTCTCTGCTTATCTCTTGTTTTGTGGGTGTGCTGCAGTCTATTTCTAGGTCTTGTTCTGCTGACTCTATGTTGAGTTTGTATTGTGGGGCTGGTCGGTTGAGGAGTTTTTCAAAATGTTCTATCCATCTTTTTTTCTGACCCTCTTCATCAGGTATAGATTTCCCATCTTTAGTTTTAACAGGTCTCTCTGGATTTTTTAACTTTCCGGATAGTTTTTTTTTATTGTACTGATTGTTCTCTTGTGTTTCCATTGTAAGCTGCCTCTTCTGCTTCAAGTGCTAATTCTTCTATGTAGTTCTTTTCATCTAACTTTATACTACGTTTAACGTCTTTATTGGCTTCTGTGTATTCTACTGATGCTCTAGATTTTTCGGTTCTGGTGCGGCTGTTCTTTAGATTTGCCTTCTTCTTTTTCCTCTGTTGGATTTTCTCCATGGTTTCATTAGAAATCCATTCTTTTTGCGTTTGTTGTCTGGAACCCAACACTTCTTCACAGGTGGTCGTAAGTATTTCTTTGAAGCTTTTCCAGTTTTGGTCAACTGTTTCTTCGTTGCCTAGTTCTTGCAAGATCTGGAATGTGTTTGTTAGCGTAAGTTTGAACTCATTAAGTTTTGGTTCCCCTTTCAGTAGTGTTAAAACGTTGGCGCTTGCTTCTCACTTGCCCAATTCTTTTTCAATTTGAGCCTTAGTTTGGCAATCAGTAGTTGATGGTCTGAGGCTACATCAACCTTTCTTTTTACCCTTACATCTTGGAGAGATCTTCCAAACTTTTGGCAGATACAGATATGGTCGATTTGGTTAGCCGTTGACATATCTGGTGATATCCATGTTGCTTTGTGGATATTTCTATGCATGAAGAGACTTCCACCGATGACTAGTCGGCAGCACATAGATCTGCTAGCCTTTCACCATTTTTGTTCTTCTCTCCGAGGCCATGTATTCCCATGCATTCTTCATATGCATTATTGTTGCTGCCTATTTTTGCATTTAGGTCACCCATTAATATAATCACATTGCTCCTAGGACACTTTTGGATAAGGGTTCTCAGTCTGTTGTAGAAGTCCTCTTCTTTACTGTCGTTAGTAGGAGCGTATACCTGAATGACCCCCTTTCCAGTCCATGACGGACTATGAGGCAAGTGATGAAGCGTTCACACGTGTTTAGCCATGCACCACTAACGAGCAGGGGAATGTGTGGCCAGCACAATGCCCCAGAGGCCTTGCCGCGACTCGGGATCTGCCTCGGTTCGATAGTCCAGTGCGCTACCACTTAGACCATCGCGCCCCTAAATGAAGAAGATCCATATTGACCTCTTCATTTTTGGTCTTAAATCTTGCGGTGATTATCCGGGGGCCATGGGCTTCCCATCCTATAAGGGCGTTCTGAGCAGTTTTGGAAAGCATGAGTGGTACTCCTTGGGTGTGAGCTGTGTTTTCTTCATCATGGCCTGAATGTATTAGCAGTTCTCCTGTGCTGAGCTTCATCTGGCCTGAGCCAGTCCATCGGGATTCACTTATCCCCAAGATGGCTAGCTTGTACAGTTGCATTTCGGCAGCAACTTGGGAAGTTTTTTCAGCTTCAAACATGGTCCTTACGTTCCATGTTCCTATGCTGGCGGTGGTCCTAGTGGAGATGATGGTTGTCTACCGGGTGGTTTCCAGTTGGCTTTGGCCACCTAGCTTCATTAGTTCTCTATTAAGTGACCCATCATCTCCAAGGTCCGATTTTCCTATTTTTTTCTTTGTTCATGTTTTTGTAGCAAGGCTTTTTTTTACGGGAAGGGATGCTAGCCCTTCGCACAACCCTCCTCCTTTCTCACTCGGGCTTTGGACCGGCTTCGGCGGAGTTCAAATGTTAATTACTTCCAAGTAATTAAAAGTTCAAAATTTCGTTTGCAATAAATTTAAAAAAACATTATTACATATCAGTCTTGACTCAGTCGGTCTCGAATGTTGTTTGCAGCCAGATCAGATTGCGTTACTATGCTTAGTATTAGGCAAATTAAATTTGTTGTGCGTACGTACACATTCAGTCGAGACCCCCCTCCCCCGTCGTACGCATGCATATGCAAAATGCCGTAAATTTGAGACCCCCCTCCTTGAGTACGTAATATATGGATGGCCCCAAAGTCCATTAGAAAAAAGTTGGTATGGCGGGCTGATTGAATACCCCTGCTGAGGGACCAGACAAAAAATAACTGTCTGGCTCGTGTAGGTAACTAGCCCTGAGTGGGAATGCCGAGCTAGAAGCTATCCACATGGGTGTAAAGAGTTGCGTTTACGCCTGTGTAAAAATAGAGTTTTTACAAAATCGTAGTCTTCACCGACTCAAGATCTTCCCTGGAATGTCTGGGTCGGAGCTCGATGGAGACGAACATTGTCAATGCTGCTCTGGAGATAGGTGACGACATCGTATCACTAGGAAGTAAGGTAATCCTACAATTCATAACAAGTCGTCACGCAAAGGTAGCACAGCAGGAACGGGGAAATTTGCTGGCACAGCAAGGGGCAGCCCAGTCCCAAATAGAACTCCCAATTACCCAGCTGGGGATGAAAGTGTGGTTTAAAGATAATTACCTGGACATATGGCGTAAAGGCTAAGCTGATCCTACCACAAATAGGACGCTTTAGACTTTAGAAGATCGTGTCGCGACCCAGCAAGACGGATCCTTGGTGAGAATTACCTGGTATCTCCCCGTCCCTCATAACGCTAATGCGGACTGCACACTGTCCGAAAAACAGCTACTTGCACAAGTTGAACACAAATAGTGGCCCCGGCTGCCGTTTATGTGGCATGGCTGAGGAGACGGTGACACACCAGCTCACCGAATGCTCTGCAGTGGTTGGGAATGCTTCAGTCTAGCAGACGGTGGTCTGGAATTACGTTATGGTTTGAATCTCCATTCAGCTATGGTCAGATAAATGATTAAGTACGGTCATTATAGCGCTGACCAGCATCAATGATCTTTCATGTTTTGTGTGTGTGTCCCATTACCTCGTTGTTGTAGGGGGTACTAATGTTTCCATTAGAACTTTCATTGTAAGATAAGATATAATGAAAAGGAAATTATTTGAATGTTTTGTCATCCTAATAATAAATAAATAAATGAAAAAATAAATGTATAAAAAGGAATACATATTTAGATTTGAGGAAAACAAAATGTAATTCCTCATTCCATCATCACAGCTCAGTCCCAGCTAATCTAAAGTTACCCACCTTGTATGTTGTGTTGTTTGATGTTTCATTTCTGGATGAGGCACATTAAAAGAACGTGCTTATTTGTCATGTCCTTAGAACACACCCAAACTGCAGTAATTCTACTAGTGTTAGCAGCATATCTCACATTAAAAGAATTTGGTTATTTTTCATGCACCTACAGCACTGCCAAAATGCAGTATTTCTAGTAATGTAAGCAGCAAGTCTCACACCGCTGGCAGGTCGAGCCAAGAAACCAAGTGTCAAGTATTTCTATCACCGACATCCATCTATTGTTTTTTCTTGGAAGTCTTCATTGAATTCCAGCCCTCAAAACCATTTCTTAAAAATTGAATACTCAAAGTAAATGTCATATTTGGACAATAACACATACACATTCTCTTTCTCCCGTCGGGGATTTGGGCGTGAATCGGGTTGCCCGAGGAAACCAGGAAAACCAACACTTGATCAACATTTAAACCAACACTTGATCAACATTTAAACCAACACTTGATCAACATTTAAACCAACACTTTATCAACATTTAAACCAACACTTTATCAACATTTAAACCAACACTTTATCAACATTTAAACCAACACTTTATCAACATTTACAACTCAAATAAAAACGCAAGACTAGACATAAACCATAGATAAACGAATGACGAAATAATCTTCTGTGTGGAAGAAGCGCCTGTAATGGATAAGATTATAAAATACAAGACTAGACTTAAACCTTTGATAAGCGTAGGATGCAAAAAATTATGTAAGGAAGAACCATCTTTAAGAGATAACATAACTCCCCCCCCTCCCCCTGTAATTAAAGCATTTTGGACCTTTAAAGGAAACAAAAAAGGTTTTAAAATAATCGGGTTCCATGACTAATGCGACCAAAAACCATTCAACATTTGTGTTACAAGATCATGTCATTGACATCGGGATACAAAACACCACGACAAGACATATCGTCCACCGATATTGGAATACGATGTTGTACAGAAATGTTTTATATAATGTATTATTAGGGTATACCAGAACTTGATAACAATATGTTCATAGTACGAAAGTTTATCAACCTAAAATGAGTGTATGACACCCTTAAGTCTACAATAGGATGGATCTATCTTTATTGACTGCTAGTTTTAATGACTTAATGTGACTGTTGGGACCAATCTTTGAGTGCATTATCATTTGCATGTCCACCATTTAAGGTGGATGAATCATTGTCGTGCAACTAATTTAAGTAATGGTCAGGACACATGATGATGCGTCTACCGGGCAGTGATCAGTTACGGATAATCTCTGCTACTTTTGTTGTATAATGCTATGGTCTAACTACCAAATGTGTGCCTGGATGACACACGGTGGTTATGTTTGATGCGGGATTTGTATGTGTGACACACCACGTGTATGTATGACACAAAACGTGTATGTGTGACACACCACGTGTATGTATGACGCGTCAAATGTATATATAAATTATCATTTTCAATAATGACACAGCATGTGTATTGATGATACGCTATGTGTATTTATGATACACTATGTGTATTTATGATAAGCGATGTGCAATTTGTGACACAACATGTGTATTTATGATACGGTACGTGTATTTATGACACAGCATGTGTATTTATGATACGCTACGTGTATTTATGACACAGCATGTGTATATATGATACGCTACGTGTATTTATGACACATCATGTGTATTTATGATTAATATGTATTTATGACATAGCATGTGTATTTATGATAAATGATATGTATTTATGACACATGTGTATTTATGATACGCTAGTGTATTTATGACAAATCATGTGTATTTATGATACTCTACGTGTATTTATGACACATAATGTGTATTTATGATTTGCGACGTGTATTTATAACACATCATGTGTATTTATGATAAATGATATGTATTTATGACACATCATGTGTATTTATGATAAATTATATGTATTTATGACACAGCCTGTGTATTTATGACACGGCATGTGTGTTTATGACACGGCATGTGTGTTTATGATATGCTATGTGTATTTATGACACACATGTGTATTTATGACACACATGTGTATTTATGACACACATGTGTATTTATGACACACCATGTGTATTTATGATACACTACGTGTATTTATGACACACCATGTGTATTTATAACACACCCTGTGTATTTATGATAAACTATGTGTGTTTGTGATACACCATGTGTATTTTAACACACCCTGTGTATTTATGATACACCG
>CALYLW010001990.1:0-77178 GCA_944989445.1 Ampullaceana balthica
CCCCCCCCCCACCCCCACCCCCACCACCCCCCACCCACCCCCCCCACCACCCCACCCCCACCCCCCACCCACCCCCACCCCCCCACACCCCACCCCCCCACACCCCCCCCCACCCCACCCACCCACCCCCCCCCACCCCCCCACCCCCACCCACCCACACCCCCCCCCACCCACCCCCCACCCCCACCCCCCCCACCCACACCCCCACCCCCACCCCCCCCCCACCCCCCCCCCACCACCCCCCCACCCCCCACCCCACCCCCCCACCACCCACCCCCACCCCCCACCCACCCCACCACACCCACCCACCCCACCACCCCCACCCCCACACCACCCCCCCACCCCCCACACCCCCCCCCACCCCCCACCACCCCCCACCCACCCCACACCCCACCCCCCCCCACCCCCCCACACCCCCCACCCCCCCCACCCCCCACCCCCCCACCCCCCCACCACCCACCCCCCCCACCCCCCCACCCCACCCCCCCCCCACCCCCCACCACCCCCCACCCCCCCACCCCCACCCCCCACCCACCCCCCCACCCCACCCCCCACCCACCCCCCCCCCACCCCCCCCACCCCACCCCCACCCCCCCCCCACCCCCACCCCCACCCCCCCCACACCCCACACACACCCACCCCCCCCCCACCCCCACCCCCCCCCACCCCCCCACCCACCCCCCCCAACCACCCCCCCCCCACACCCCCCCCCCACCACACACCCCACCACCCCCCCCCCACCCCCCCCACACCCCCCCCACACCCCCCCCACCACACCCCCCCCCACCCCCCACCCCCCACCCCCCACCCCCCACCCCCCCCACCCCCCCCACCCCCCCACACCCCCACCCACCCCCCACACCCCCACCACCCCACCCCCCCCCACCCCCACCCCCCCCACCACCCCCCCCCCACCACCCCCACCCCACCCACCCCCCCCCCACCCACCCCCCACCCCCCCACCCACCCCCCCACCCCCCCACCCCCCACCCCCCCACCCACCCCCCCACACCCCCCCCACCCCCCCCCCACCACCCCACCCCCCCCCCACCCCCCCCCACCCCCCACCCCCCCACCCCACCCCCCCCCACCCCCCCCCACCCCCCCCACCCCCACCCCCCCCCACACCCCCCCCCCACCCCCCCCACCCCCCCCACCACCCCCCCCCACCCCACCCCACCCCCCCACCCCCCCCCCACCCCCCCCCACCCCACCCCCCCCACCCCACCCCCCCCACACCCCCCCCACCCCCCCCCACCCCACCCCCCACCCCCCACCACCCCCCCCCCACCCCCCACACCCCCCCCCACCCCCACCCCCCCCCCACCCCCCCCACCCCCCCCCACCCCCCCCCCACCACCCCCCACCCCCCCACCCACACACACCCACACCCCCCCCCACACACCCCCCACCCCCCCCCACCCCCACCCCCCCCCCACCCCCACCCCCCCCCCACCCCCCCCCCACCACCCCCCCCACCCCCCACCCCCCCCCCACCCCCCACCCACCCCCACCCACCCCCCCCCCACCCCCCCCCCACCCCACCCCCCCACCACCCCCCCCCCACCCCCCCCACCCCCCCACCCCCCCCACACCCCCACACACCACACCCCCCCCCCACCCCCCCCACCCCACCCCCCACACACCCCCCCCCACCCCCCCACACCCCACCCCCACACCCCCCACCCCCCCACCCCCCCCCCACCCCCCCCCCACCCACACCCCCCCCACACACACCCCCCCCCCACCCCCCCACCCCCCCCCCACCACCCACCCCCCCCCCACCACCCCCCCCCACCCCCCACCCCCACCCCCCCACCCCACACACCACCCCCCCACCCACACCCCCCCCCCACACCCCCCCACCCCACCCCCCCCACCCCCCCCCACCCCCCACACCCCCCCCCACCACCCCCCCCCCACCCCCCCCACACCCCCCCCCCACCCCCCCACCCCCCCCACCCCCCCCCCACCCCCACCCCCCCCCCACCCCCCCCCACCCCCCCCCACCCCCCCCCCACCCCCCCCCACCCCCACCCCCCCCCACACCCCCCCCCACCCCCCCCCCACACCCCACACCCCCCCCACCCCCCCCCCACCCCCCCCCACCCCACCACACACACCCCCCCCCCACCCCCCCCCACCCACCACACCCCCACCCCCCCACCCCCCCCACCCCCCACCCCACCCCCCCCCACCCCCCCCCACCCCCCCCCCACCCCCCCCCACCCCCCCCCCACACCCACCCCCCCACCCCCCCCCACCCCACCCCCCCCCACCCCCACCCCCCCACCCCCCACCCCCCCACCCACCCCCACACCCCCCCCCACCCCCCCCCCACACCCCCCCCCACCCCCCACACCCCCCCCCACCCCACCCCCCCCCCACACACACCCACCCCCACCCCCCCCCCACCCACCCCCCCACCACCCCCCCCCCACCCCCCCCCCACCCCCCCCACCCCCACCCCCCCACCCCCCCACACCCCCCCCCCACCCCACCCCACACCCCCCCCCACCACCCCCACCCCCCCCCCACCCCCACCCACCCCCCCCACCCCCCCCCACCCCCCCCACCCCCACACCCCCACCCCCCCCACCCCCCCCACACCACCCCCCACCCCCACACCCACCCCCCCACCCCACCCCCACCCCCCCACCCACCCCCCCACCCCCACCACCCCACCCCCCCCCCACCCACCCCCCCCCACCCCCACCCACCCCACACCCCCCACCCACCCCCCCCCCACCCCCACCACCCACCCCACCCCCACCCCCACCCCCACCCCACCCCCACCCCCACCCCCCCCAACCACCCACCCCCCCCCACACCCCACCCAACCCCCCCCACCACCCCCCCCCACCACCCACCCCCACCCCCCCACCCCCACCACCCCCACCCCCACACCCCCCACCCACCACCCACCCCCCCCAACCACCCCACCCCCACCCCCCCCACCACCCCCCACCCCACACCACCCACCCCACACCCACCCCCCCACACCCCACCCCCCCCACACCCCCACCCCACCCCCACACCCCCACCCACCACCCCACCACACCCCCCCCCCACCCACCCCCCCACACCCACCCACAACCCCACCACCCCCCCCACCCCCCCCCACCACCCCCCCCCACACCTCCCTCCACACTACCCATCTCTCCACCACATATCCAAACATCTCCTTCCAACCTAACACCACAAAAAACCACATACTCCCTACCTTCCCTCCCACCTTAACATAACCCACCACTAAACCACACATCACACACTTCACCCTACCACCCACTACATCAACACCCACCCCTCCAAATCACCCTTCACACTTCCACATCACACCACCCCACTCACTCACAACATCTTACACAACACTCAAACCAATCAATTAAACACACTAACATACACTTCCTAAACCACACAACTCCACACACACACCATCCTCCACACAACCCAAACCCACTCAACACCTCTCATCACTCACTATACCTATACCACTTCTACATCTCCACCATCAAACACTCCACTACTTCTAACCACATACTCATTAATCAACACACATTACATTTAATCACCACAACACCCACATATTTATCACAAACACCCCACCACCCACCCCACATCCCACTACCCACCCCATTAATTTCCCACACACCCCCCTTACCAAACAAAAAACCCCATAAATTCCAACCATACAACATAACAAATACCACCCCCCCAACACCCCCCAACCAAATAATTTCCTCCACCCCCCCCACATAAATATCACCAACCAATTAATTTAATCACAACCCCCATTAATTTAATCAACAACCACATTAATTTAATACACAACCCACATAACATTAAATCACACAATCCCCCCCATACCTTTCAATACAACCACATTACTTTAATCCACAACCACCTTAATTTAATCCAAACCCCAATTTTTAATCCACACCCACATTAATTTCTCACACACAATTAATTTATCACAACCCACATTAATTTATACACAACCCAATTACTTTAATCATACAACCCCCATTATTTAATCACACACCCCCACATTAATTTAATCCAACCCCAAATTTAAAATAATCAACAACCACATTATTTTAATACACCACTCCACATTAATTTAACACACAACCCCATATTAAATTATCACACCACCCCTATTACATTTAATCACACAACCCCACATAATAATTTAATCAAAACACTTACATTTATTCAACAACCCCACATTAATTTATTCACAACAACCCCCCACATAATTTAATCAACAACCCACATTATTTAATTCACTTACACAACCCCCCACATTAATTTAATCCACAACCATATTAATTAATACCCATATACATCCCAACCACCCCCCATCTTCCCACAAAAACTACACCCCTATACATACCCCATACAAAAAACACAAATTCCAAACAAAAAAAACCCTTCATATATTATCTCCCTTCACACCAATATAACCAAAACAACCTAAATTTAAATAAAACAAACACTCCCATACACATATAACCCACCAAACATACAAACAACAAACACTAATAACACAAACCCCCCTTATCTCACCACCACTAAAACCCCCCCCACAACCCCAATCCATATCCACACAAACTACAACAATAAAACTCCAACTATAACCTAAAATATCAAACCTACACTCACCCCACCCCACTCACTCCCCCTACATTAAAACTTATCACATAATATCAATTCCCATCTTTCCAACCAACAACCCACATACCCATATCCCCCAAACACACAATTTAAAACAAAATCCCAATCACAAACACCAAATCCTCTTTACCACCATTCACCTTACTCTGCCATACTATTAAACTTACCCCTTCCCCCTCTCCATTAACTCCAACCTAACTATTCTACACCTTTAACCAATATATCTAAATCCACCTGCACCCCACCTCAATTTATCCCCTTACTCAATCTCCATATACACTCACATAACACTAAATATTTCACCCTCTCCTCATACAATTGTCACCACCCTCACATATAATATTTCACATCACCATAGTATTATTTCACCCATACCAAGACAATATTACTAACCTATACTCACAATATTTCTCAATCACCATATTTTTAGTTTGTAACCTCTCCCTCAAAATAGGAATCCGTACATAGAAAATTTGTCTCCCGAACCATTAAATTATCTCACATGTCTCACTGACAAAGATGGAACACTGCCATCCATAGTACATTGAGGGAATACACCTACCCAGTTTATATTGGTGTATCAAGCTCCAAGTTGTAAAGTTTTATTGGGATCACCGCACGCAAGATTTTTTGCGTGGATTCTCTCCAGAAGTTTATGGATACCAGCGCCAATGTAATAGTGTGCTACCCGGCCTCCAGTTGCATTGTTGGATCACCGTCTAACAATTATTATAGGATCCCCTGCACCCTAAAATATGTTCCCTCACAATGATAATAGTTTTCAACATCACAACTGCATAAGTTGTACACAGATATCAATATAATATTTTGTATCACATTTTCACATATTAATATTGCACCCTCTCACTGTGCAATATATTTAAACCCGTTACCATCAAAGATGAAAAAGTACACAATACAATATTCTCCTTTCCTTGATATTATGTGCCACCCAACATAAAATACAAATATGACTCACCTGACATCACATAATATTGTCACCCGTATCCTCAGTAATAAGCATGTTCACCGAACCATATAATATATTTACCCCCTCACCAGAAAAATATAATGACCATCGCAAGAAACAAAACGCTCCCTAACACTCAATCTTATAAACCTTTACTTACCCATTTCTTCACCCGGATCGAGTCTTTCATATAGAATCCATATCGTTATGGTAGAATACTTTCATACCCCTAGTGTGATGTTTGTAAATAGCATTACGGTCAAGAAGCTTAAAACATACCAGTAACACCCATCATATTACAAACATACCCTAGTCTTAAGGTACCCGTACTAGAGCAATACTTTCGGGTGGTCTTTGACATACATCCCCAAACTCCCTCAAAACCATCTAACCCAAACACCCCACAACAAAACCCCCCCCAACACCCCACCCCCCCCCCAAACAACCCACCCACCCAACCACAACCACAAACCCACCCCCCCAACCACCCCACCCCAAACCCACAACCCCCCCACACCCCCCAAACAAACCCACCCCCCCCCCCCCCCCCCCCCCCCCCCCCCCCCCCCCCCCCCCCCACCCCCAACCCCCACACACCACAACCCCCCACCACACACAAAAAAACCCAACCACCAACCAACCCCCCCCAACAACAACCCCCACACACCACCACAACAAAAACCAACAACACCCACCCCAAACACCACCCAACCACACAAACACCCCACCCACCAAACAACACACCACCACCCCCCAACCCCCCCCAAAAACACCCCCCCCCCCCCCACAACAAACCCACCCACCCCCCCCCACACCCACCCAACCCCAACACCACAACCCCACCCCACCCCCAACACCCAACCACCCCCCCACCACCCCCACACCACCCCCACCCCCACCCCCCCCCCACCCACCCCCACCACAACCACCACCCCCCACCCCCACACCACCCACACCCACCACCCCCCCCAACCACCCCCAACCCCCCCCACCCCACCACCCCACCACCCCCCCCCACCCCCCCCACCCCACCCCACCCCACCACCCCCACCCACCCCACCACACCACCCCCCCCCCACCACCCACCCCCACCCACCCCACACCCCCCCCCACCCCCACCACCACAACCACCCCCCACACCCACCCCCACCCCACACCCACCCCCCACCACCCCACCACACCCCCACCCACCCCCACACCACCCCCCCCACCCCACCACCCACCACCCCCCCCACCCCCACACCACCCCCCCACCACCCCACACCCCCCACCACCCCACCACCCCCCCCACCACACCCCACCACCCCCACCCACCACCCCCCACCACACCCCCCCCACCAACCCACAACCCACCCCACACCACCCCACCCCCCCACACCCACCCCACCAACCCCACACCCCCCCCCACACCCCACCCCCCACCCCCCCCCACCCCCCACCCACACCCCCCACCACCCCACACCCCCCCCCCACCCCCCACCACCCCCACCCCAACACCCCCCCCACCACCCCCCCCACACCCCCAACCCCCACCCCCCACCCACCCCACCCCCACACCCCCCCCACCCACCCCCCACCCACACCCCCCCACCACCCCCCACCCCCCCCACCCCACCCCACCCCCACACCCCCCCCACACCCACCCCCCCCACCCACCCACCCCCCCCCCACCCCACCCCACCCACCACCCCACCCACACCACCCACCCAACCCCACACCCACCCCCCCCCCAACACCCACCACCACACCACCAACCCACCCCCACCCCCACAACCACCACCCACCCCCACACACCCCCCCACCCCACCACACCCACCCCACCCACACCCCCCCCACCACCCCCACCCCCCCACCCACCCAACCCCCCCCAACACCCCCCCCACCCCCACAACCACCACCCCCACACCACCCCCACCAACCCCCCCCCACACCCCCACACACCCACACCCACCCACCCCCCACCCCCCCCCCACCAACACCACCCCCACCCCACCACCCACACCCACACCCCCCCCACACCCCCACCCACAACCCCCCACCAACACCCCACCCACCCCACCCACACCCCCACCCCCCCCACACACCCACCCCCACCCCCCCCCACCCACCACACCCCACCCCCCACACCCCCCACCACACCCCCCCACCCAACCACAACCCCCCACCCACCACCCCCCCCCACCCACCACCCACCCCCCCACCCCCCCCACACACCCACCCCCACCCACCCCCAACCACCCCACACCCCACCCACCACAACCACCCACACCCACCCACCACCACACCCCACCCCACCACCCCACCCCCCCCACACCACCCCCACCACACAACCCCACCCCACCCCCCACCCCCCCAACCACCCCCCCCCCACACCCCCACCCCCACCCCACCCCACACCACCCCCACCCCAACCCCCCCCCCACCAACCACCCCACCCACCCACCCCCCACCCCCCAACACCACCCCCCCCCCAACCACCCCCACCCAACCCACCCCCCAACCCACCCCCCACCACACCCCCCCCACCCCACCCCACCCCCCCCCACCACCCACCCCACCACCCCCCCACCCAACCCCCACCCCCCACCCCACCACACCCCCCCACCCACACCCCCCCCCCACCCACCACCACCCCACACCCACCCCCCACCCCCCCACCCACCCCCCACCCCCACCCCACCCACCCACCACCCCCCCCCCACCCACCCCCCCCACCCCACCCCCCCAACACCCCACCCACCCCCCCCCCACCCACCCCCCACACCCCCCCACCACCCCCCCACACCCCCCACCCCCCACCCCCCACACCACACCCCCCCACCCACCCCACCCACCCCCCACACCCCCACAACCCCCCACCCCCCCACCCCCCCACCCCCACACCCCCCCACCCACCAACCCCCCCCACCACCCAACCCCCCACCCAACCCCCCCCACCCCCACACCACCCCCACACCCACCCACCCCCCCACCCACCACCCCCCCCCCACACCCCCCACCACCCCCCCCCACCAACCCCCCACCCCCCCCCCACCCCACCCACCCCCCCCACCAACCCACCACCCCCCACCACCCCCCCCCACCCACCCAACCCACCACACCCCCCACCACCCCCACCAACCCCCACCCCCCCCACCCCACCCCACCACCCCCACCCCCAACCCCACCACCCCCACCACCACACCCCCACCCCCCCACCCCCCACACCCCCACCACCCCACCACCAACCCCCCCCACCACCCCACCCACCCCCACCACACCACCCACCCCCACCCCCCCCCCACAACCCCCACCCCCACCACCCCCACCACCCACCCCCCAACACCACCCACCACACCCCCACCCCCCCCCACACCCCCCCCCACCAACCCCCACCACACCCCCCACCCCCCACCACCCCACCCCACCCCCCCCCACCCACACCCCCACCCCACCCCCACCACCCACCACCCCCCCCACCCCCCAACACCCACACCCCCACCCCACCCACACCCCCACACCACCCCCCCCACCCCCCCCCCACCCACCCACCCACCCCACACCCCCCCACCACCCCACCCCACCACCCCACACCCACCCCCCCAACCCCACCCCCCACCCACACCCCCCACAACCACCCACCACCACCCCCCACCCACACACCCCACCACCCCCCACACCACCCCCCACCCCCCCACCCCACCCACCCCACACCCCCCCCCACACCCACCACCCCCCCACCCCACCCCCCCACCACCCACCCCCCACCCACCCACCCCCCACCCCCCACCCACACCCCCCCCCCCACCCACACCCACCCACCCCCACCACCCCCCCCCACCACCCACCCACCCCCACCCCCACCAACCCCCACACCCCCACCCCCCCCCACCCCCCCCACCACCCCACCCACACACCCACCACCCCACACCACCCACCCCACCCCCAACCCCCCCACCCCACCCACACCCCACCCCCCCCCACACCAACACCCCCCCCCCACACCCCACCCCCACCACCACCCCCAACCCCACCCCCCACCACCCCCACACCCACCCCCCCCCCACCCCCACCCCACCCCCACCAACCCCCCCAACCCCCCCCCCAACCCCACCCCCCACCCCCCACCCACCCCCCCCACCACCCACCCACACCCCCACCCCCCACACCACCCCCCACCCACACAACCCCCCACCCCCACCCCCACCAACCACCCCACCCCCCCCACACACCACCCCCAACCCCCACCCCACCCCCACCACCCCCACCCAACCACCACCCCACCCCACCACCCCCCACCCCCCACCCCACCACCACCCCCCCCACACCCACCACCCCACACCACCCCCCCCCACCACACCCCCCCACCCCCACACCACCCCCCCACCCCCCCCACCCCACCACACCCCCCCCACACCCACACCCCCCCACCCACCCACACACCCCCACACCCCACCCCCAACCACCCACCCCCCACCCCACACCCCCCCCACCCACCACACCACCACCCCCCACCCCCACCCACCACCCCCCCCACCCACCCCCACCCCCACCACCCCACCCACCCCCCCACCCACCCCAACCCACCCCCCACACCCCACCCCCCCACCCCCACACCACCCCCACCCCCCACCCACCCCCCCCACCCAACCCCACCCCCCCCCACCCACCCACCCCCACCCCCCCCACACCACCCCCACCCCACCACACCCCCCCCCACCCCACCCCCCACCCACACCCCCAACCCCCACCACCACCCCCCCACCCCCACCCACCACACCACCCCCCCACCCCCACCCCCCCACCACCCCCACCACCCCCCACCCCACACCCACCCACCCCCCACCCACCCCCCACCCACCCCCCCCCCACCCCCCCACCCCCCCCCCACACCCCACCACCACCCCCCACCCCCCCCACCCCCACAACCCCCCACCCCCCACCCCACCCACCCCCCACCCCCACAACCCCACCCCCCACCCCACCACCCCCCACCCCCACCCACACCCCCCCCCCACCCCCCCACCACCCCCACCCACCACCACCCCACCACCCCACACCCACCCACCCCCACCACACCCCACCCCCCCCACACCCACCCACCCCCCCACCACCCCACCCCCCCCCCACCCCCCCACCACCCACACCCACCACACCCCACCCACCCCACCCCCCCCACCCACCCCCACCACCCCCCCCCCACACCCCCACCCCCACCCCCCACACCCACCCCCCCCACCCCAACCCACCCCCCACCCCACCACACCCCACCACCACCCACCACCCACCCCCCCCCCACCCCCACCCACCACCCCCCCCACCAACCCCCACCCACCCACCCCCCACCCCACCACCCCCACCACACCCACCCCCCCCCACACCACCCCCACCACCCCACCCACCCCACCCCCACCCACACCCCCCACCCACCCCCCACCCCCACCCCCCCCACCACCACCCCCCACCCCACCAACCCCCCACACCCCCCCCACCCCCACCCCACAACCCACCCCACCCACCCCCACAACACCCACCCCAACACCCCCCCCCACACCCACCACAACCCACACCACACCCCCCCCCACACCCACCACACCCCCCACCACACCCCCCACCCCACCCCCAACCCCCACCCACCACACCCACCACCCCACCCCCACCAACCCCCACCACCCCACCCACACCCCCACCCACACCCCACCACCCACCCCCCCCACCACCCCACACCCACCCCACCCCCACCCACCCCACACACCCCACCCAACCCCCACACCCCACCCACCCCACCCCCCACCCCCCCCCACACCCCACCCCCCCACCCACCAACCCCCCCACACCCACACCCACCCCACCACCCCCCCCCCACCACCCCCACCCCCACCCCACCCCCCACCCCACCCACCCCCCCCACCAACCCCCACCCCCCCACCCACCCCCCCCCCACACCCCCACACCCCCCCACCCCCCACCACCCACCCCCAACACACCCCCACCCACCCCCCCCCCACCCACCCCCACACCCCCCCCACCACCCCCCACCACCCCCACCCCCACCCACCCCCCCCACCCCCCCACCCACAACCCCCCCACCCACCCCCCCCACCCCCCCACCACACCCACCCCCCCCCACCCCCCACCACACCCACCCACCCCCCCCACACACCCCCCCCACACCCCCCACCCCCACCCACCCCAACCCCCCACCCCCCCCCCACCCCCACCCAAACACCCCCACCCCCACCCACCCCCACCCACCACCCCCCCCACCCCCCCCACCCCCACCCACCACCCCCCCCCACCCACCCCCCCACCCCCCCCACCCCACAACCCCCCCACCCACCCCCCCCCCACCCCCCCACCCACCACACCCCCCCACCCCCCCCACCAACCCACCCCCACCCACCCCCCCACCACCACCCCCCCACCCCCCCCCACCCCCACCCACACCACCCCCCCCCCACCCCCCCACCCCACCCCACCCCACCCCCCCACCCCCCACACCACCCCACACCCCCCCCCCACCACCCCCCCCCACACCACCCCCCCACCCCCACCCCCCCAACACCCCACCCACACCCACCCCCACCCCCCACCCCCACACCACCCACCCCCCCACCACACCCACCCCACCCCACACCACCCCACCACCCCCACCACCCCCCACCACCCCACCCACCACCCACCCCCCCCACCCACCCACCACCCCCACCACCCCCCCACCCCCCCCCACCCCCACCACACCCCCCACCACCCCCCACCACCCCCCCCCACCCCCACCACCACCCCCCCCCCACACCCCCCCCCCACCCCCACCCAACCCCCACCACCCACCCCCACCCCCCCCCACCCCCACACCCCCCCCCCACCACCACCCACCCCACCCCACCCCCCCACCCCCCCCACCCCCCCCCCACACCCCACCCCCCCCCCACCACCCCCACCCCCCACACCCCCCCCCCACCCCCCCCACACCCCACCACCCCCCCACCACCCCCACCCCCACCCCCACCCCCCCACCCCCACCCCCACACCCACCCACCCCCCCCACCCCCCCCCACCCACCCCACCACCCCCCCACCCACCCCCACACCCCCCCCCCACCCCCCCCCCACCCACACCCCCCCACCCCCCCCCACCCCCCACACCCCCCACCCCCCCACCCCCACCACCCCCACCCCCCCCCACACCCCCACACCCCACCACCCCCCCCCACCCCACCCCACCCACACCCCCACACCCCCCCCCCACCCACACCCCCCCACCCCCACCCCCACACCCACACCCCCCCCCCAACCACCCCCCCCCCACCCCCCACCCCCCCACCCCCCCCCACCCCACACCCCCCCCACCCCCCCCCCACCCCCACCCCACACCCCCCCCCACCCCCCCACCCCCCACCCCCACCACCCCCCCCCCACCCCCCCCCACCCCCCCACCCCCCCCCCACCAACCCCCCACCCCCACCCACCACCCAACCCCCCCCCCACCCCCCCCCACCCCCCCCCACCCCACACCACCCCCACCCCCCACCCCCCCCCACCCCCCCCCACCCACCCCCCCCCCACCCCCCCCCCACCCCCCCCCACCACCCCCCCCACCCCCCCCCACCCACCCCCCACCCCCCCACCCCACACCCCCACCCCCCACCCCCCCCACCCCCCCACCCACCCCCACCCCCCCCCCACCCCACCCCCCCACCCCCCCCCCACCCCCACCCCACCCCCCCCACCCACACCACCCCACCCCACCCCACCCACCCCCCCACCCCCCACCACCCCACCCCACCCCCACCCCCCACCCCCCCCACCCACCCCCCACCCCCCCCCCACCACCCCCCCCACACCCCCCCCCCACCCCCCACCACACCCCCCACCCCCACCCCCCCCACCCCCCCCCACCACCCCCCACCCCCCCCACCCCCCACACCCCCACCCCCCCCCCACCCACCACCCCCCACCCCCCCACCACCCCCCCACCCCCCACCCCCACACCCACACCCCACCCCCACCCCCACCCCACCACCCCCCCACCCCCCACCCCCCCACACACCCCCCCCCCACCCCCCCACCACCCCCCCCCACCCACCCCCCCCCACCCACCCACCCCCCACCCCCACCACCCCCCCCCACCCCCCCCACCCCACCACCCCCACCCCACCACCACCCACCCACCCCACCCACCCCCACCCCCCCACCCCACCCACACCCCCACACCCCCCCCACACCCCCCCACCCACCCCCCCACCCCACACCCCCCACCACCCACCCACCCACCCCCCCACCCCCCCCCCACCACCCCCCCACACCACACCCCCCACCCACCCCCACCCCACCACCCCCACCACCCACCCACACCCCACCCCCCCACCACACCCCCCCCACCCCACCCCACCCCCCAACCCCACACCCCCCACCCCACCAACCCACCACCACCCCACCCCCCACCAACCCCCACCCACCCACACCCCACACCCACCCCCCCACCACACCCCCACCCCCCCCACCCCCCACCACCCACCCCACCAACCACCCCCCACCCCCACACCCCACACCCCCCCACACACACCCACCCCCCCCCCACCCCACACCCCCCCCCCACCACCCCCCCCCACCCCCCCCCCACCACCCCCACCCCCACCCACCCCCACCACCCCCCCCACCCACCCACCCCCACACCCCCCCACACCACACCCCACCCCCACCACCCCCACCCACCCCACACCCCCCACCCCCCACCCACCCCCCCCCCACCCACCCCCCACCCCCACACCCACCCCCACCCCCACCCACCCCCCCACACCCCACACCCCCCCACCCCCCCCCCACCCACACCACCCCACCCCCCCCCACCCCACCCCACACCACCCCCCCCACCCACCCCCCCACCACCACCACCACCACCCCCACACCCCCCCACCCACCCCCACCCCCCCCACCACCACCCCCCACCCCACCCACCCCACCACCCCCCCCCCACCCCCCACCCCCCCCCCACCCCCCCCACCCCCCACACCCCCCACCCCCCACCACCACCCCCCACCCACCACCCCCCCCACCCCCCACCCACACCCCCACCACCCCCACCCACCCCCCACCACCCCACCACCACCCCCACCCACCCCCACACCACCCCCCCCCACCCCACACCACCCCCCCCACCCCACCCCCCCCCACCCCCCCCCCACCCACCCCCACCCACCCACCCCCCCCCACCACCCACCCCACCACCACCCCCCCCCCACACCCCACCCCCCCCCACCCACCCCCCACCACCCCCCACCCCACCCCACCCCCCACCCCCCCCCACACCCCCCCCCCACCCACACCCCCACCCACCCCCACCCCCCACCACCCCACACCCCCCCCACCCCCCACCACCCACCCCCACCCCACCCACACCCACCCCACACCACCCCCCACCCCACCCACACCCCCCCCCCACCACCCACCCCCCCCACCCCACCAACACCCCCACCCACACCACCCCCCCACCCCCCACCACACCCCACCCCCACCCACCCACACACCCCCCCCACCCCACACCACCCCCACCCACCCCCACCACACCCCACACACCACCCCCCCACCACACCCCCCCACCACCCCACCCCCCACACCCCCCCCCCACACCCCACCCCACCCACACCACACCACCCCACCCCCACCCCCCCACCACCCCCCACCACACCCCCCCACCCCCCCCCACCACCCCACCACCCCACCACCCCCCAACCCACCCCCACCCCCCACACACCACCCCACCCCCACCCACCCCACCACCCACAACCACCCCCCCACCCCACCCCCCCACCCCCCCACCCACCCCCACCCCCACCACCCACCCCACCAACCCACCCCCCACCCCCCCACCCCCACCACCCCCACCACCCCCCCCACCACCCAACCACCCCCCACCCCACCACACCCCCCCCACCCCACCCACCCACCACCCCACACACACACCCACCCACCCCACCACCACCCCACACCACCCCCACCCCCACCCACCCCACCACACCCCCCACCCCCCCACCCCCCCCCCACCACCCACCCCCCCCCACCCCCCACCACCCCCCCCACACCCCACCCCACCCCCCCACCACCCCCCACCCCACCCCCCCACCCCCCCCACCCACCACCCCCCCACCCCCCCCACCCACCCCACCCCCCCCCACCCCCACCCCACCCCCCCCCACCACCCCACACACCCCCCACCCCCACCCCCACCCACCCCCCCCACCCCCCCACCCCACCCACCCACACCCCCACCCACCCACCCACACCCCCACCCCCACCCCCACACCCCCCCCACCCACCACCCACACCACACCCCCCACCCCCCACACCCCCACCCACCCCCACCCAACCCCCCACAACCCCCCACCCCACCCACCCCCACCCACCCACCACCCCCCACCCCCCCCCACCCCACCCCACCCCACCACCCACCCCCACACCCACCACACCCCCCCCCCACCCCCACCCCCCCCCAACCCCCCACCACCCCCCCCACACCCCACCACCCCCCACCCCACACCCAACCCACACCCACCCCACCCCCCACCCACCCCCACCCCCCCCCACCACCCCCCCCACCCAACCACCCCCCACCCCACCCCCCACCCCCCCCAACCCCCCCACCCCCCACCCCCCCAACCCCCACCCCCCCCCACCCCCACCCACCACCCACCACCCACCCCCACACCCACCCACCCCCCACCCCACACCCCCCCCCCACCCCACCACCCCCACCCCCCACCCCACACCCACCCCACCCCCCACCACCCACCACCAACCCCCCACCACCCCACCCCCCACCCACCACCACCCCCACCCCCCACACCCCCCACCCCCACCCACCCCCACCACCCACCCACCACCCCCACCCCCACACCACACCCCCACCCCCCCCCACCACCACCCACCCCACCCACCCCACCCCCCCACCCACCACACCCCACCCACCACCCCACCCACCCCACCACCCCCACCCCCCACACCACCCCACCACCCCCCCCCACACCCACCCCCCCACCCACACCCCCACACCAACCCCCCACCCCACCCCCCACACACCCCACACCCACCCCCCCCCACCACCACCACCCACACCCCCACCCCCCCCACCACCCCCCACCCACCCAACCCCCACCCACCCCACCCCACCACCCCCACCACCCCCCACACCCCCCACCCCCACCCACCCCCACACCCACCCCCACCCACCACCCCCACACCCACCCCCCCACCACCCACCCCCACCACCCCCCACCCCACCCCCCACCACAACCACCCACCCCACCCCCCCACCCACCCCCCACACCCACCCACCCCCCACCACCCCCACCCCCCCACCCCCCACACCCCCCCCACCCCCCCCCCACCCCCCCCACACCACCACCCCCCACCACCCCACACCCACCACCCACCCCCACCCCCACCCCACCCCACCCCCCCAACACCCCCCACCCACCCCCACCCACACCACCCACCCCCACCCCACCCACCCCACCAACACCCCCCACCCCCCCCCCACCACCCCCACACCCACCCCCAACCCCCCCACCCACCACCCACCCCCCCACACCCCACCCCCCCCCACCCCCCCACCACCCCCCACCCCCACCCCCCCCCACCCCCACCCCCCCACCACCACCCACCCCCCCCCCACCCCCCACCCACCCCACCCACCCACCACCCCCACCCCCACCCCCCAACACCCACCCCACCCCCCCACCACACCCACCCCCACCCCCCACACCCACCCCCCCCCCACCACCCCCCACACCCACCACCACCCCCACCACCCACCACCCACCCCCACCCCCACCCCCCACCACCCCACCCACCCACCCCCCCACACCCACCCCCCCCCACCACCCCCCCCCACCACCCACCCCCCACCACCACCCCACCCACCCACCACCCCCCCACACCCCACCCCCCCCACCCCCCACACCACCCCCACCCACCCCCACCCCACCCCCCACCCACAACCACCCCCACCCCCCCCCACCCCCACCCACCACCCCCCACCCCACCCCACCACCCCACACCACCCCCCACCCCCACCCCCCAACACCACACACCACCCCACAACACCCCCCCACCCACCACCACACCCCCACCCCCCACCCACAACCACCCACACCCCCCACACCACCCCCCACCCCCCCCCCACCACCCACACCACCCCCCCCACCCACCCCACCACCCCCCACCCCCCACCACACCCCCAACCACCCCCCACCCCCCCACCCCCACACCACCCCCCCCCACCACCCCACCCACCCCCACCCACACCCCCACCCACCACCCCCACAACCCACCACCCCCCACCACCCCACCCCACCCCCCCCACACCCACACACCCACCCCCACCACCACACCCACCACACCCCCACCCCCCCACACCCACCCCCACCCACCACCCCCCACCCACCCCCCCACACCCCCACCCAACCCCCCCACACCCACCCACCCCCACCCCAACCACCCCACCCCCCCCACACACCCACCACACCCCCACCCCACCCCCACCCACCACCCCACCCCCCCAACACCACCCCACCACCAACCCCCCCCACCCCACACCCCACCCCCCACCCACACCCACCCCCCACACACCCACCACCCACACCCCCCCACCCCCCACCCACCCCACAACCCCCCCCCCACACCCCCAACCACCCCCCCACCCCACCCCCACACACCACCCCCACCACCACCCACCCCACCCCCCCAACCCACCCCACACCCACCCACACCACCCCCACCCCCCCACCCCCACCCCCCACCACACCCCCCCACCCCCCCCACACACCCCACCCAAACACCCCACACCCCCAAAACCCCACCCCACACCCACACCACACACTCCACCACCACCACCAAACACACCCTCTCACACCCAAACCACCCCACACAAAACACACCACCACCCAAAACCCACAAAACTCCACCACCACAACAACACACACCACCATCAACAACCCTACCCACCAACCCCACCCACACATCCCCCACCACCCACCCCAAACCCCACCATACCCACACCACAAACCCCCTACACACCCACCACACACCCACCACAACCCCAACCACAACCACACACCCCCATCCCAACACACCCCACCACAACCCCCATCCAACCTACACACACACACCACCACCCACCCACACCCCACCACCCACCCCAAACCCCAACCCCACACCCCCCCACCAAATCACCCACCACTCCCACCAACCCACCCACCATAACCCTCATAATCACACCCAACCCAATCACCCCAACCACATCACCCCCCCATCACCCCACACCAACACCCACCCAAACCACCACCAAACTCCAACAACACCCACCCCAACTCACCCACATCCAACACCCACACAAACCACCAAACCCAACCCAACACCCACCACCCCATCCCACACACCCCCCACCACACATCCAACCCCTCACCCACCTCAACCTCAACCACCCCCACCCACACCCATAACACACCCCCACCCCAACCTACCACTCAACCCACCCACAAACTCCCCCACCCACCCCCCCACTCACTCACCACCCCAATCATCCAAACCCCAACACCCCAAACCCCTCAATCCAACCCCACCCCAATCCAAATCACCCCCCCAAACTCACACCCACCTCCCATTCCAACCCCCACCACCATTCTCATATCAACCCAAACACAATCTATCATCACCCCCCCTCCCAATCTATATCAACCCCCATCCCAACTATATCTACCCCCCCCCCCAATTATAAAATATCCCCAAACCCAAATCTCATTATTAAACACACCAACAAAACTCATATCACCCCACCCCATTCTCACTATAACCCCCAACCAATATTTATCTACCCCCCAACCTCAAATATATCACCCCCCCCCAACCCACCCCAAAAAACATCTACAACTTATACTAATCTCATAAATACAATCACAACCCCCCCCCAATCAATATCCACTACATCTCCCTCTTTCTACATTCTATTAAAACACTTATATTACACCCCACATTATTTCCATAAAATATTATTTTCTTCCCCTTCATCCCACAAAAAAAACCCAACTCCTCCCCTTAACACCCCTAATAACCAAAACCCCAATAATCAACCAAAACCACAACAATCCCACCCACTCCCCATCCCCCCATAAATCTAACCATAAACAAAACACACACATTCCACCACCTACCCACTCAAACTACCTCCACCACACTCCTATAAACAACCACCTAAAACCACAAACACAATCCCCTCAACTACACCTATAAACCACCAACCACATCACCCTACCACCCAACCACCCATACTCCCAATCCCCACACACCCCCACCCCCAACTCCACCTTCCCCCATCAACACCAATATTATACCATATCTAATCCACCCCACCCTAACTCTCCCCCCATCATAAACCACTTTAACCTCCTCCCTACAAATCCACATTTAAAAACCCATAACACTCCATCACCCTCCCCTATTTTAATAAAACACCCCTCCCACAATTAACACACCTCCACTATATACAACTACCCCCATCCACTTTTACCTAAAACATCCTCTTTATACAACACCCTCCACTATCTCCCACACACCCTTCCACTATATACTCACACACCCATACCTATATACCACAACCCCTCCCTACTATACACACACCCTCCCTTATTACACACCACCCTCCACCTATACACTCACCTCATATATAACTTTACACAACCCTCACTTATAACTCACACATCCACTATAAACCACACACTCCCTCCCACTATATACTACACACACCCCTCCCATCTATTACTACATACCCCTTCCACTATATATACATACATCCACTATATACTATCATACCCCTCATATCTACCATACTATCCACTACTATACACTACCCCTTCCCACATTATACCACACACTCCACTATACATACCACAACACTCACTATATACACACTCCCACTATATACCACACAACCCTCCACTATACTACACACAACACCCCTCCATTTAAAACATATACCATACACTCATCACTACATCCAACCATCTATACTACATTCCCCCTCCCAATATTTTTAATATCAACTCCATAATCTATTCTTAATCCAACCCAGTCCCACTATATACTACTACACTCCACCATCAATATATCACATAACCCCCTCCCACTATTTCCAAATACCCTCGCACATTAGTGACACATATCTCTACTCTATACTCTACACACTCCACTATATACCAAACTCTTCCACACTACACACCACACTCTCTATTATACTCATTCATTCAAATCATATACTCCATCCCACCATCCTCTTCCCCCACCTACTCTCACTCCCACACACCATCTTAATCACTTTCTCACAATCCACCAAATTCCACTTAAATACACACCCCAACCACAATCACTACCTCCTTCCAGCAACTCCATACTACCTCCCCTCAAACATCCCACAAGAACCTTATTACTCTCTTATTCATCTCCTTAAAACATATACTCATATCATAAATACAACCTATACCATATCTCCTAACACTTTCTCCCCACCTCTAAAATATAAAAAACACTAACCATATTATCATATCATTACCAATCACAAAAAATCACACCATAAACCCCAACAAACCCACAAATCCTTCCCTCCTCACCACAACTCCAAATTTCAACATACACCCACACTTCCATAATTCCCACATACAACTCTCCCAACACCAAATCAATCATCATCAACACAACAAACCCCATACTCTCAACTATCTAATACACCCACCATCATCATAAAACACTATCATCACCAAATCATCACACACATTTTACCCTATACACAACTACAAATTCCCACATTATCATATATACCCTTAAAATCTCTCACCCAACACAAAACCCCACTCCCTACCCCCAACACACCCATCCCTCTCACACCAAATCAACTTAAACACCTACATATCATCCACAAATATCACACCCCTACATACACCCCCACCCCCCAAAAACCAACTCCACTCCCCCCTACCAACAAATCCAATACAACACCACCCCCCATCACTAAACCTACCCATACATCATCTAAAACCCACAACCAAACTCACATAATCACCACACCCCCTCACCCCCCACCCACCCCACACACTCATACCACCACAACATAAAAATCCACCCTATACAACAAACAACCAACTCCCCACAATCCCACTCAAACACTACACCCCACATCACACTATCCAAATAAACAACCCCCCACACCCCCCACTAACCCCCCAACCCACACACCCCCTTCTCTCCCATCCACTAATCCACCCCCACACCCACTCCACTATACCCCCCACCCCACTCCACTAATAACCCCACCACCCCCCACCCACCTAATACCACCCCCACCACCACAAATACCCACCACCACCCCCACTACACCACCAACCACACCCCCCCACACCACCCCACCACCCCACCCCCCCACCCACCACCCCCCACACCACCAACACCCCACCCCCCCACCCCCCCACCCACCCCCCACAACCACCACACCCACCCCCCCACAACCACCCCACCCCACCCACCACCCCACACCCACCCCACCCCCCCACACCCCACCCCACACCCCCCCCCCACCCCCCACCCCCCCACCACACCCCCCAACACCACAACCCCCCACCCACACACCCCACAACACCCCACAACACAACCACCCCCCCACCCCCAACACCACCCACACCCCACCCCCACCCACCCCACCCCCCCCACCCACCACCCCCAACACACCACCACCCCCCCCCCACCCACCCCCACCCCACCCACCCCACCCCCCACCACCCCACCCCCACCCCCCCACCACCCCCACCACCCCCCACCCCACCCCCCACCACCCCCCCCACCCACACCCCCCACCACCCCCCACACCCACACCCCACCCCCCCCCCACCCCCCACACCCACCCCACCCCACCCCCCCCACCACCCACCCACCCCCCCACCCCCCACCCACCCCCCCCACCCCCACACCCCCCCAACCCCACACCCACCCCCCCCCACCCACCCCCACCCCCCACCCCCCCACCACCCACCCCCACCCCCCCCACCCCCCCCCAACCACCCCCCACCACCCCACCCCCCCCACCACCCCCACCACCCCCACCCACCCCCACCCCCCACCCACCACCCCCCCACCCCACCCACCCCCCCACACCCCCACCACCCCCACCACCCACCACCCCCCACCCCCCCCCACCCACCACCCCCCCCACCCCCCCCACCCCACCCCACCCCCCACCCCCACCCCCACCACCCCCCACCCCCCCACAACCACCCCCCAACCCACACCCCCCACCAACCCCCAACCCCCCACCCCCACCCACCCCCACCCCCCCAACCCCCACCCCCCCCACCCACCACCACCCCCCCACCACCCCCCCACACCCACACCCCCCCACCCCCCACCCACCAACCCCCACCACCCCACAACACCCCCCACCCCCACCACCCCACCACCCCCACCCCACACCCCCACCCCCCCCACACCCCACCCACCCCCCACCCACCCCCACCCCCACCCCCCCACACCCCCACCCACCCCCACCCACCCCCCCACACCCACACCCCCCACCCCCACCACCCCCCCACCCCCAACCCCACCCCCCCACCCCCACACCCCCCACCCACCCAACACCCCACCCACCCCCCCCACCCACCCCCCCCACCCCCCACCAACCCCACCCCCCACCCCCCCACACCCCCCACCACCCCACCCACCCCCACAACCCACCCCCCCCACCCCACCACCCCCCCCCACCACCCCCCCCCCACCCCCACCCCCACACCCCCCCACCCCCCACCACACCCACCCCACCCCACCCCCCCACCCCAACACCCCCACCCCACCCCCACCAACCCACACCCCCCCCACCCCCCAACCCCACCCCACCCACCCCCCCACCCCCCACACCCCCACCCCCACCCACCCACCCCCCCCCACCCACCCACACCCACAACCACACCCCCCCCCCACACCCCCCCACCACCCCCACCACCCCACCACCCCCCCCCACCCCCACCCCCCCACCCCCCCCACCACCCCCCCCCACCCCACCCCCACCCCACCCCCCCCCACCACCCCCCCCCCACACCACCCCCACCACCCCACCCCCACCCCCACCCCCCCACCCAACCCCCCCCACCCCCCCACCCCCACCCCCCCACCCCCCCACCCCCCCCACCCCCACCCACCCCCCACAACCCACCCCCACCCCCCCCCACCACCACCCCCCCCACACCCCCCCCCACCCCCCACCACCCCCACCACACCCCACCCCCCCCCACCCCCACCCCCCCCCCACCCCCCCACCCACACCCCACCCCCCCCCACCCCCACCCACACCCCCCCCCCACCCCCCCCCACCACCCCACCCCCACCCCCCCACCCCCCCACCCCCCACCCACACCCCCCCCCCACACCCACCCCCCACCCCCCCCACCACCCCCCCCCCACCCCAACCACCCCCCCACACCCCCCACACCCCCCCCACCCCCCCACCCCACACCCCCCCACCCCCCCACCCACCCCCCACACCCACCCCCCCCCACCCCCCCCACCCCCCACCCACCCCACCCCCCCCCCACCCCCCCACCCACCCCACACCCCCACCACCCCCACCCCCCCACACCCCCCCCCACCCCCCCCCCACCACACCCACCCCCCCCCCACCCCCCACCACCCCACCCCCCCCACCCCCCACCCCCCAACACCCCCCCCACCCCCCCCCACCCACCCCACCCCACACCCCCCCCCCACCACCCCCCCCCCACCACACCCCCCCACCCCCCCACCCCCCACCCACCCCCCACACCCCCCCCCACCCCCCACCCCCCCCCACCCCACCCCCACCCCCCCCCCACCACCCCCCCCCACCACCCCCCCCCACCCCCCCCCACCACCACCCCCCCACCCCCACCCCCACACCCCCCCCCACCACCCCCACCCCCCACCCCCCCCCCACCCCCCCCACCCACCCCACCACCCCCCCCACCCACACCCCCCCCCCACCACACCCCCCCACCCACCCCCCCCCACCCACCCCCACACCCCCCCACCCCCCACACCCACCCACCCCCCACACCACACCCCCCACCACACACCCACCCCCACCCCCCACCCCCCCCCACCCCCCACCACCCACCCCCCCCCCACCCCACCCCCCCCCACCCCCCCCCACCCACCCCCCACCCCCACCCCCCACCCCCCCCACCACCCCCCCCCCACCCACCACCCCCCCCACCCACCCCCCACACACACCACCACCCCCCCCCACCACCCCCCCCCACCCCCACCCCACCCCCACCACACCACCCCCCCCCCACACCCCCACCCCACCCCCACCCCCCACCCCACCCCCCACCCCCCCCACACCCCCCCCACCCCACCCCCCCCACCCCCACCCACCCCCACCCCCCCCCCACCACCCCACCCCACCCCCCCACACCCCACCAACACCACCCACCCCCCCACCCACCCCCACCCACCCCCCACACCCCACCCCACACCCCCCACCCCCCACCCCCCCACCCCCACCCCCCCCACCCCACCCCCACCCACCCCCCACCCCACCACCCCCCCCCAACCCCCCACCCCCACCAACCCCCCCCACCCCACCACCCCCCCACCCAACACCCACCCCCCCCCCACCACCCCCCACCCCCACCCCCCCCACCCCACCCCCCCCACACCCACCCCCCCCCACCCACCCCCACCCCCCCCACCACCCCCACACCCCCCCCCCACCCCACCCCCCCACCCACCACCCCCACCCCCACACCACCCCCCCCCCACCCCCCACCCCCACCCCACCCCCCCCACCCCCCCACACCCCACCCCCCACACACCCCCACCCCCCACCCCCCACCCCCACACCCCCCCACCCCCACCCCCCACCCCCACCCCCACCACCCCCCCCACCACCCACCCCCCCCCCACCCCCACCCCCCACCCCCACCACACCCCCCCCACCCCCCACCCCCCACCACACCCCACCCCCCCACACAACCACCCCACCACCCCCACCCCCCACACCACCCCACCCACCCCCCCACACCACACACCACCCCACCCCCCCCACCCACCCCCCCACCACCCCCACCCCCCCCCACACCCCACCCCCACCAACCCCCCCCCACCCCCCACCCCCCACCCCCCACCCCCCACCCCCACACCCACCCCAACCCCCCACCCACCCCCCACCACCCCACCACCCAACCCCACCACCCCACCACCCACCCCCCCCACCCACACCCCCCCACCCACCCCCCCCACCCCCCCCACCCCCCACCCCCACCCCACCCCCACCCCACCCACCCCCCCCCACACCCCCCCACCCCACACCCCCCCCCCACCCCCCACCACCCACCCCCACCCCACCACCCCCCCACCCCACCCCCCCCACCACACCCCACCCCCCCACAACCCACCCCCCACCCACCCCCCACCCACACCCCCCCCACCCCCCACCCACCCCACCCCACCCCCCCCACCACCCCCACCACCCCACACCCCCCCCACCCACACCCCACCAACCCCCCCACCCACACCCACCACCCAACCCCCCCCCACACCACCCACCCCACCCCCCCAACACCCACCCCCACACCCCCCCACCCCAACCCCACCACCACCCCCCAACCCCCCCACCCCACCCCCACCCCCAACCACCCCCCACCCCCCACCACACCCCCACCCACCCCCACACACCACCCCCCCCCCCACCACAACCCACCCCACACCCAACCCCCACCCACACCAACAACCCCACCACCCCACCCACCCCACAACCCCACCCACCCACAACACCACCCCCCACCCACAACCCCCACACCCAACCCCCACCAACCACCACACCCCCACAAACCACCACCCAACACCCACCACCAACAACCCACAACCCCCCACCCCCCACAAACCCACACCCCCCCCACAACACCACACCCCCACAACCACCCACCCACCCACCACCCCCCCACACCACCCACACCCCAACACACCCCCCACCCAAACCCACAACCCACCCCCACCACCCCACAACCCCCCCAACCCACCAACCCCACCCCCACACCCCCCCACACCCACACCCCCACAACACCAACCACACCCCACACCCCCACAAACAACCCCCCAACACACCCCACCACCCCACAACCACACCCCCCCCCACACAACTACCCCAAACACCTCACCACAACATAACCACCCACACCACCAATCCCCACTACCAACCCCATACCACACAACCACCATACCTAAACACCCTAAACTCTAACTCCCAACACCACACCACACACACCCCCACACTAATCCAACAAACACTCCATCACCATCACCCCCCACCCCCCACCAAACACCTTCCACAACCCCAAATACCCAACCCCCCAATACACCCCCACCCACACCCCCACCACACCCCAATCCACCCACCCTCCTACCACCCAACAACTCACACCCAACCAAACACCCCCCACACAACAAACACACACACACACAACCCACCCCCACCAACCCCCACCCTCCCCAACACACACACTCAACACTCACACACACCACCCCCACACATTCCCACCACACTCACACAACCACAATCCCCACTATCCCCCAACTCAATCCCCCCTATCCTAAACCCCTCACACCACACTCACACTTCCCCCCCCCCTATCATTATCCTATCCTCCATCATCATCTCCCTCAACAAACCAAAATCTAACACAACCAAACAACTAATCACCCCTACCAAACTCAAATACCCAAAATCAAATCTTTCACCCTACCCCAACAAATAAACCCCCTACCCACCCTATATCACCCCTCCTCACCAAATTTTCACCCCTACATACCCTATTCACCTACAAACAAAAATTCACCCCTACCCATACAAATATTCCCTACCATACAATTTTCACCAACAACCACTCATTTCACCCCTACCCAAATAAAAATTACCCTACCCACATCAAACTAATTCATAACACTAACTTTCACCTACCTCAACCATATTCACCTCATCCAACCAATATTTCCCTTACTATCAACTAAATTCACCCTCCACCCAAACAAAATCACCCTACCCTACAAATATTTACCTCACCATCTAAATATTTCAACCTACCATCAAATATTCTAACACCTAACCAACCAAATCTCAACCCCTTACCATATAATCACCTCACATCCAATATTTCACCTAACAATCCAAATATTACACCTAACACAAACAACTATTTCACTTACCATATAAATCTTCCACACCATACAATCTTCCACCACATCACACCATCATATATTTCACCTAACCATCCAAATATTCACCTCAACATATAAATATTACCTACACTAAAACTATTCACACTCATACACAACCTATCAAACATCACAACACAAAAACCTAACTACCAAAACCTCATTCACTCTACAACAATAACCAAAACTAAAATTAACTAATACCACTATATATATATATACAAATCTAACTTCACAATAATTCTACCCCACTTCCCTATACCCCACTCACCCACACCAACTACACACTTAACTACACTCTCCAAAAAATTCTTTACACATTAACACCACACCCCCTCTATTTTCCCTCTCACCAATACCTCTACTTATCTCACATCCCTCTATTTCTCTCCCCCCTAAACCACCACCACATAAATAAACTCAAAATACCCCTCATACATTCTCCCTCTCCCAATCAAAACATTCCCTCTCACCCCTAACATAAATCTAACCCCATCAAACCAACATAAATTCCCACCCCAAACCAACCCCCCACCCCCCCCCACCCCCCACCCCCCCCCCCCCCCCCCCCCCCCCCCCCCCCAAAACATAACCCCCCTCTCTCCCACTAAACAAAAAATAACAAATCCCAAACCATTACCCCCAAAATCTCAAAAAACACTTATAAAATCCCCCCCCAATCCCTCCTATCTTTTACTATGTAATTTACATTATAATTATAATACTATTTATCCCCATTACTCTCCCAAACTTCATACCTACTCTCCCAACTCCTCCATCAATCACTCCATAAAAAACACACACACTCACCCATACACACCTTACCTATCCCTGCCAACACACATACACCATAAGATTTCATCTTCCACAACCTCACCAAACACCTCACCACTACCTCCCCACAACCTCAACACACAACAAAACACCTCAACATCCCCACTAACACCAACTCTGTCCTTCAACAATTATTAAAACAACACCACGCCTACTGCTCACCACCCATAATACATCTAACCTTTACAAACTTAAAAACCCTACAATATATTCCATAACATAATCACCCTAAACAATACACCCAATATCTCCCATAAATCACCCCCATTAACACCCCAACTCACCAACACCCCCCCCCATCCCCTTACAACCTACCATTCCTACCATTCTAATCACTCTCCCTCCCCATCTCCTCACAAATCATCCAACCATCTAACCCCCCATTCTCATCCCTAACATCCACCAACCCCAACCCCATTATTCCCAACCATCCCCCTCACACTCACCATACCAACAATCCCCTCCCTAAAATATCCACCCCTAACCACCTAACCATATCCATCAATAACCTCACTTATTAACACAATACCCAACTCCCTCACCACCAATCCCCCCCACCATACCCCCCCAATACAAAAATCTACTAATTAACCCCTCATCCACACCCTTCTCCAACCTATAACAAACTCAAAACCCCCTCCCTAAACCACCTATAACCACCATCCCACCACCCAAAACCAAAAATTAAACCACTCCCAACCCCTCAACAACCACTAACAAAAACCAAACCTAACCCCTCCAACCCCAACACACAAACAACACACCCCTAATATAATAATCCTCTCACTCAACCATACACCCAACATCACTCACCCCCAATCAACCAACACTACCACACCCTCACCCAACCCTCCCCCAACCCCAAATCATACCAAACTACCCTACAACCCCCTAACAATAATCAAACACCACCCCATTCCATAACCAAAACACATACACAAAACCCCCACAATCCCCCCCCCTCTAATAATCCAACAAATTAACCTATCATCCTTTAAACCATCTCACACCCTCCCTACCCACAACACCATTCCCATCTTACCATTACATCCCCCCCTTAAATCCTTCCATCCCAACATTCAACCTTAACAACCTCAACCCCAATACTCTTTATACCATTCAACCTTCCAAACCCAACCCCAAAATACCTCTACAACACTCCCTTACTACCAAAACATACACATCTAACTCACCAACATCAACTCCAACCCTAAAACCAAATTAATCTCACTACTTCTCATTAACTCATTACTTCTCAAACACCCCATTAACCCATCACAACCACTCCCAATACTACCACCAAACACCACTTACATACCATACTTCCACAAAACAACTAAACATTCTACTAAAACATAACACAAATACCTCAATACAATATTTACCATCAACCCTCACCCCATCCAATCATAACCCCAAATAACCCTCAACCACTCTCCCAACACCTAACCAAATCCCTCCCACACACCACACAACACATACCTACCCCTTTTCTCTAACCACCAACTCACAACACCCTCCCTACTCACTTATATATCTCTCCTATACTACTCTACATACATCCCCACCCATTCCTACTCCACTACATCCCTATCATCCCTCATCCCCCCACCTTAATAACCCCTTAAATAACCCCACCAACAACCCCCATCACCCCCCAAATTCCCAACCCAATCCCACTCCCCCCTCACCCAATACAAAAAATACCAAACCTAATAAATAAAAATAATAAAATAAAAATTAAATATTAATACAAAAAATAAATAATTAAAAAAAAAAAACCCAACCAAAACTTACCACAACCAAACCTACACCCAAAATCCACCCCCCCTCCTCATAAAAAACATTATACACCTACAACAATACACATATAACCCTCCCCCTTTTTTTTCCTAAATTCCCCCACCACACCCCACAAATACTACTCAAAAAAATATCCCCAAAACCAACTCTCTACATCTAACCCCAAAACATCCAAACCTCTATCTTAATACACTACTATACCTAAACCCCAACCACCAATACCACTCTATCCCACAATAAAATTACATCTTAACCAACATCTTAAAAACCTTAAATCAAATACCCCCCCTCACCACCCATCACAAACACCCCCCCACATATACTCACCTACCCACACCCCACCTAACACTTCTCCCCCACCCTCCTCTCATTCTCTCTCCAATAACCTTTACACACAACCCCACCACCACTATCTACCTAAATCATCACCCAATTCAATAACCCCCCAATTTATATCAACCCCCCCCATCTATATCACCCCACTCCAATCCATATCACCCCCCATCAATCTATATCAAACCCACCAAACTAATATCAACCCCCCCATTCTTATCACCCCCCACCCAAATCCCTTATCACCCATCACTCCATATCACCAACCATCTCCTATCACCCCTCATTCATATCACCCCACCACATCATATCACCCATCCAATCTCCATATTACCCCCATTTAACACCACAATCTATATTCAACCCCCACCCAAACTACTATCATCCCCCAATTTATACCCCCCCCATCCTCATATCACCCCCCCATTCTCATATCACCCCCCCATTCTATATCCCCCCCCCATTCTAAATCACACCCCCACTATATCACCCCTCATTCTCTATCACCCCCCCACCAATCTCATATCAACCCCCACCCAAAACTATATCACCCCACCAATCTATATCAACCCCACCAAACTATATCATCCCCATTCTAAAATCACCCCACCCCCCAATCTAAATCAACCCCACAAACTATATACCCCCATTCTCTATATACCCACCAATCTCATATCAACACCCACCCAAACTCAATATCACCCCACACACACCCCAAAAACACAATCATAAACTCTATATAATATATAATATACAATACATCACCCAATCTTCCACATATACCATCAATCCTCACTATCTTCATAACTCCCTATTAACATTATATTACTCCCAACATTACTTTCCATATAATATTATCTTTCCCCCTTCACATCCCAAACCAAAAACCAAACCTCCACTCAACATTACCCATATACCAAAACCAAATGAATCAACCAAAAACCACCTCAATCCCAACCAACTCCTCCCCCCACAGAAATCTAAACATATACAAAATCACACCATTCCCCATCCTACCACTCTACACTCCACTCCCACCACCTCTACCTAACACATCCCAACCATAAATTCAACTATAAAAATCCACTCATACTACACCCGATAAATACACTTCCACACAACACCTACAACCCAACCAAACCCAAATCTATACCCCATTTCACCCAATAATATACATCCCTGACACCCCCCCCACAACATAATCGCATTCCCCCATGCATCACCAATCATCACATCCACCACAAACATTGACTATCTACCCCACCCTAACCCTTTCCCCCCCCCTCTCAAAACACCTCCCTTACATCTCCCCTACAAATTAATTTTAAACACAATATACATCCCATACCCTCCTATATACACACACCTTCCATATAATACCATCACAACCCCTCACTATATAACCACAAACACTTCCATATAAACACACACCCCCCCTCCACTATATACACACACCTCACTATAATACACACACCCCTCCATATATACAACACACCCTCCCCTTTAATTACCCCACACCCTTCCTACCCACTTATACACCACACTCCCCTAATATACACACACCCCTCACTAAAAACACAACCCCTACACTATAGACCACACACCCCTCCAACTATATAAAAAACACACCTCCAATATAAACAACACCCCTCCAATATATACCACACACCATCCAATTATATACTAATACCCTCACTATAATACTAACATACCCTCCACTATATATAATACCCCTTAACTATATACACTATACCCCCTCCACTATTACACATACCCTCCACTCTATACCACCACACCCCTCCACTTATTACCACACCCCCCTCCACTTTATAAATACCAAACACCTCCATATACTATATAACCACACTCCCCGCCACTTTAATACAACACCCCTCCACTATATAACAACCCCCTCCCACTATATAATAACATACCCCTCACTTTTATACATTCCCCTCCACTATTTACTACATACCCTCCCCAACTCATATAATACATACCCTTCCCCACTATATAACCACATACCCCTCCCAATTATATAAACCATACCCTCCACTCTATTCAAACACCCCCTCCCACTATTATATACCACACTCCCCTCCACTATATACAACAAACCCCATCACTCTAATATAAACTCATTCCAAATTTATACATCAACCATCCCTATCCCCCAACTCCTCCATCCCACCACCATCATAATCACCTTCTCTCACAATTCCACAAATTCAAATAAATACACCCCCCAACCATCACTACCTCCTAAACCAACCTCCCCTACCCCCACCTACCAAATCCCCTTCAAACCTCCAACCAAAACTTATTACAATCTAATCCCTTCCCCTTCATTAACACACTTTACTTTTTTTTTTTTTTTTTTTCTATAAATTCACAAATCCATACTATAAACAATCTATACTAAACATTCTCCCCCCCCAAACTCAAAAATAAACAAAACACTCCCAACATTTAATCATTAATTATCAATTATACCAAAAATCCCCCCCAACCACCTTAACCAACAAACATCCCTTCTCCTCACTACTCCCCAAACCAACCACACATATCCACCAATAATAAAACTCACCCCATTTTATCAAAATTACCCCCTCTACAAACTTCTCAATACTCCAAAAAAACACCCCTACCTCCAACACTCTCCCCTCCCCACTATTCAACAACAAAAAACCCCAATCATCACCAATTAAAAATCCCACAACCCACCATCCTTAACCATAACCATCAACAAATTATCAAATCCTACCTCTAATCATATATATACCCTTACTAACTTAATACCCCTCCACACCAAACCATCCTCTCCCATACCACCCAAACACCCATCTCCCTCTACTCCCCAAAATCCACTTAATCAACATCCTTATCCCTTCTCCAATAATTACTCTACACCTCAGTACCTCCATACCCTACCAAAACCCAACTCTCTAACACCTCATTATCATAAAGATACCGACTACACCAACCTCCAAATCTAACGACTAAAGAAGCTCGCTGCCTACTAAATCGTAAAATCCTACAATCCCCCACTACAATTCAGATAAATTAACCGTCACATTCGCATGTCAGCACAAAACAAAACTACATCTAGATGTCTTTCTCATCCATAACAACTTAATCTGACATCTAAAGTTTTATTTTTTTAATGCGAAACACGACTTTCAAAGATTACGTACTCACTACTTGACTAAGTGCATATGTTTCTTACAAACAGAAAACCAAAACACTATTAATCCATTCAATATGATTACTCGCCGTAAATTCGCCAATAGAAACGTAAGATCAAATCAAAAATCAAGAAGACCATACACTTCACGAATCTGAAGAACATCTACATCAACACTAATCTGATATGTAAACATCCACCCACAAAATACTTAGATCCAAATAACTAGACACGCAAGTTTAATATCAAACTAACTAGAATATATGACACTAAACAACAATGCCCAGTTACCAAACACACACATCAAATAAACCTTGTAACTCATTAAACATCTTCAATACAACCTTACTCAACCAATCCCTCAGTCAACTCCCAAAAACATCTTTTAACTATCAACCTCCCACATACATATTAAATCCACCCCCCTTAATCTCATTAAACTCACCAACAACCCCCACTCCACCCACCAATTCAATACAACCATCTCTAACCAAATTATTATCACCCACCCCCATAAAAAAACCCTTTCCTTTTCTTAAATATATCTCTATACCTTTTATTCAATATATATATATCTCTATACTTTTTTTATATAAACATATTTCACACAATTTTTCAAAATATAAATTTTCTCTAATATCATCCCATACTTCATAATATACTTAAACAATAATTACTTTTTCATACACTCCCCCAATAATCAAAAAATACACCCTTACCACTACAAATTCCCTCTAATCCCTCAAACCATTCCACAAATTCCCTCATCCCTAACCCATCCTCCACAAATTTCCCTCTCATCTAACCCAATCTCCACAAATTCCTTAATCCTAACCCAATCTCCAAATTCCCTCATTCTAACCAACTTCCACAAATTCCTTCATCCTAACCACTCTCAAATTCCTCTCATCCCTACAACCCCATCTCCACAAAATTCCCTCTCATCCTAACCCCAATCTCCCAACAATTCCTTATCTACCACCAAAATTCCTCTCATCCTAACCCATCTCCCACAAATTCCTCTCATCCCTAACCCAATCTCCAAAATTCCCTCTCATCCTAACCCAATTCACAAATTCCCTCTCATCCCTAACCCAATCTCCCACAAATTCCCTCTCATCCCCTAAAACCCAATCTCCACAAATTCCTCTCATCCCTAACCCCATCTCCACACACATCCTCTCATCCCTAACCCACTCTCCACACAATTCCTCTCATCCCCCTAACCCAATCACTCACCACCCAAATCCCTCTCCACTAACCCCCAATCTCCAACATCCCTATCCTAACCCCAATCTCCACAATCCTCTCATCCCTAACCCCAATCTCCCACACAATTCCTCACTCCTAACCCCAATACCCACAAATTCCTCTATCCCTCCCCAATCTCCCACAAATTCCCCATCATCCCTAACCCAATCTCCAAATTCCCATCTCATCCTCCACAACCCCAATCTCCCCAAATTCCTCTCATCCCTAACCCCAATCTCCCCAAATTCCCTCATCCCCTAACCACACCCTCTATCCACCCCAATCTCCATCTCATCCCCTACCCCAATCTCCACACAATTCCCTCTCATCCCCTAACCCAATCTCCCACAATTCCCTCTCACCCTAACCCCAATTTCCCCCAATTCCTCTATCCCTAACCCAATCACTCCAAATTCCTCTCATCCCTCACCCATCTCCACCAATTCCTTCATCCTACCACTATCACACAATTCCTCATTCCCTAAACCCCAATCTCCACACAATTCCTCTCATCTAACCCATCTCCAAATTCCTTCATCCCCTAACCAATCTCCCAAATTCCACTCTCTCAACACCCAATCTCCCAAATTCCCTCATCCTTAACCCCATCTCCACAAATTCCTCATCACCACCCCATACCACACTTCCTCTCTAACCTAACCCAATCTCCAAAATTCCCCTCTCATCCTACCCAATTCCACAATTCCTCTCATCCCTAACCCAATCTCCACAAATTCCCTCTATCCCTACCCCAATCTCCAAAATTCCCTCTCATCCTCCAACCATCTCCACAAATTCCTCTCATCTAACCCATTCCAAATTCCTCTCATCTAACCCAATCTCCCAAAATCCCCCTTCATCCCTAACCCCATTCCACAAATTCCTCTATCCTATAAAACCCCCAATCTTCCAAACATCCTCTCACACAAACAAAAAATAATAATAATAATAATTTTCACAACAATACCCTCCAAACACAAAACACTAAACACACAACTCCCACCCATAAACTAAACAAAAACCTATCCACACATACCATAAAAACTCACCTAAAACCTAAACTCAAACCAATACCAATACAAACCAACACCTAAACACACATACCCAATCACAAACACACAAACACTAAACACACAATACCTCACAAACACCCAAACCCTAAACCACACAATACCCTCACAAACACCAACACCTAAACCACACCAATACCTCACAAACACAAAACCTAAACCACAATACCCTACAACACCAAAACCTAAACCACAATCCTACACAACACACCAAACCCTAAACCACATACCTCACCCAACCCAAACCATCACATACAATACCCCATACAAACACCACTACACTAAACACACATACCTCACAAACAACAAAACCTAAACACACAATACCACTCACAAAACACCACTAACACACTATACCACTCACAAATAACAAAATCACTAAACATCATTACCTCACTAACAAACCAAAACCTAAACACCACATACCCTATCACAAACAATACATAACACAAAAATACCTACAACACCAATACACTAAAAAAATACCCTCACAAAACCCAAAACACTAACAATTACTCAAAACCCAAAACCTAAACCAAAATACCTCACAAAACCAAAAACCTAAACCCTAAAAGACCCTACAACCCAAAACAGATAAAAAATACTCACAAAACCCAAAAACACGAAAAATATTACCCCTAATTACTAATCTAAATAAACATATATACCATCTCAAAACAATACCTAAACACAAATACCCATCTACATAACCAGAAACCATAAAAACTATACCCCTAACAAAACAATAATATACAAAATATACGCACAAAAAAAACGAAACAACAATACCTAACAAAACACCCAATACACCCTTACACACATTACAATACATACACAAAACCTTAACATATTCCAATAACTAAACCAAAAACTAGAAACACACAATACCTATATTCACCAATTAACCGAAAAACAAGCCATCATCCAATAACCTAATAAAAATAATAACACTTTATCCGATCAAACCAAAATAACACGTATCCTATCTTGATTATATATTACATAATAATTAAACACAAAATCAGATTCCCTCATTACCAATAATATATACAACAATTTAAAGTTTACAACTCTTTACCCAGCTATAATATATCCATTTAACCGTTAACTTATGTCCAGAACAATATAAATTACATATTTCATATCTATACCAATATCTTTTCACAATAAATCCTCTTTTCATTAGTCAAGCTATATACAAAATAACTATTCTATACATAGATCCAAGAAGATTCCCATAACTTACGTAAAAAATCCCACGTCAATATCCTTAAACTATAATCTAAGACAAGTAATTACACATTTAAGTTTCATCTCTTGTCAAGATATTTCTCAATTTTACGTTCAATCTCTTGTCAAGATATTTTCAATTTAAGTCCCTAGTCCACGTCAAAATTACGATCTCTTGTCCAAGATATTTCTCAATTTTAACGTTTCATCTCTTGTCAGATATTTCTCATTTTAACGTTTCATCTTGTCCAAGATATTCTCAATTTTAGTCACTTTGTCCAAGATATTTCTTTATTTACTTGATTGACAAAAAGATCAGACAGTTTTTCTTGGAAAGACATCCCGGCCTATCCAAGCTATAAACCTACTGAGACAGACATGCCTTACATTTTCATCGACATACGCTCACATACACAAAAGCCGCCCCTTATACTCCCACATACACACCACCAGCCCCCTTACACTCTCTCACACACACAATCCACCCGCGTACACTCTTGCACACAAACCTGCCCCTTCCCTTTTAAAAAAAATTTATTTGAGGTCACCACGCCAAATGAACTCTCAGATTATGATCAAGTCCAATGGATTTATTCTATGTGTGGAATAATGTAGTCTAGACCAGTGGTTCTCAACCGTTTGAGGTTCAAGGACCACTTGAGCAATATGTGTCTTAGTCACGAACCACTACTGAAAATTGTGCTATTGCCTTGCTGGAAATGTATAGACATTGTATAATTATACTCTGTATATAACTAGTTACAAGTATAAGTGATAGGTTAGTATGTACAACTATTCTAGTTAGGTTAGTATGTACAACTATTCTAGTTAGGTTAGTATGTACAACTATTCTAGTTAGGTTAGTATGTACAACTATTCTAGTTAGGTTAGTATGTACAACTATTCTAGTTAGGTTAGTATGTACAACTATTCTAGTTAGGTTAGTATGTACAACTATTCTAGTTAGGTTAGTATGTACAACTATTCTAATGTGCGACGATTTGCGTGCTCTTACAAATATTGAATGGAAACAGATTGTAATGGTTTTCTTTTGTAATAAACAAATGTCACTTATACAAGTCTTATACTTATAATCTTATTCAATACTTGTTTCTCAATATAAAAAAAACACTTTAAGTCATAAACAGTAGTTAGTATTAGAAAGACATCTATATTATTTAGTTTAGTGCGAGCCTTGAGCTTGTACGTGTGAGCACATCACATCCAAAAGAGGTGTAATACTTGAAAGACTCAATCGGACTTCATCTTCAACTGTAAGTCGGGATCGAAGTTTGGTCTTGATTATAATCTATGCAGAAAATCAACATCTTTGTTGATGATGCTAAGGGTAAAAGTATTTTTATGCTTTCTGAGACAGTTCTGAGTACTACAAAATTTCATCACGTTCACCTTCTGATGCAACCTATTCAAAGTTGTATCGCTGGTCAGTTATATGAATTTGTTTACTTTCTATGGTAGTAAATTTAATGAGTCTTTGTGTGCAAGGAACGGACTGGACACACACGATAAACTCTGGACGTTCAAATCACCAAAGTAGAAGTTAAATTGTACCTGCAGTGATTGAATATGGTCAGAAATCAAATTAATCATCAGTTTTTAAAAAAAATAGATTTCAGCACTTTTTGGTTTCTCTGTGAATTCTTACAGTTTATAAAAAAATGTGAAAGTTCTCCTGAAATAATCTTGTTTTACAAAGATCAAACTTTTTCGAAAAAGCAGACATTTTGTCACTGAGAGTAATTAAATTTGTCTGCTTTCCTTGCAGAAAGGAATTAAGTTTATTAATTTTTTTTCAAAAATGTCAGCCAAGTAAGCCAGAACAGCAACCCATAAGTTATCGTTAAAATAATCAAAAAGCTTTAATTTTTTTCTCCATGAAATTCTCTCATAGAATCACGTAATTCAAATAGTCTGCTAAACACTCCCCGCCCTTTGATAACCAGGCTCTTTGGCCTGTGCAACTCGAATAGCCACCGAAAATGATGTTCTTAAAGCCTTTTCATTGACTTTGGTTTCTTGTCGTAATTAGGACGTCTGACTATCAAGTGAATGTTTTAGAGCAGAACATATTCCAATTATTCCAATGATTTCTCCGAGCAGACATCATGATTAGTGTTCAGGTGTCTTCGGAGTTTTGCAGCTTTCATGATTTCATTCACAAGAATTGGCCAGCATATTACACACTGTGGTCTGGGTTGATATATTACACACTATGGTCTGGGTTGATATATTACACACTATGGTCTGGGTTGATATATTACACTCTATGGTCTGGGTTGACATATTACACACTATGGTCTGGGTTGACATATTACACACTATGGTCTGGGTTGACATACTACACACTATGGTCTGGGTTGACATACTACACACTATGGTCTGGGTTGACATACTACACACTATGGTCTGGGTTGACATACTACACACTATGGTCTGGGTTGATATATTACACACTATGGTCTGGGTTGATATATTAAACACTATGGTCTGGGTTGATATATTACACACTATGGTCTGGGTTGATATATTACACACTATGGTCTGGGTTGATATATTACACACTATGGTCTGGGTTGATATATTACACTCTATGGTCTGGGTTGACATATTACACACTATGGTCTGGGTTGACATATTACACACTATGGTCTGGGTTGACATACTACACACTATGGTCTGGGTTGACATACTACACACTATGGTCTGGGTTGACATACTACACACTATGGTCTGGGTTGATATATTACACACTATGGTCTGGGTTGATATATTAAACACTATGGTCTGGGTTGATATATAACACACTATGGTCTGGGTTGATATATTACACACTATGGTCTGGGTTGATATATTACACACTATGGTCTGGGTTGATATATTACACACTATGGTCTGGGTTGATATATTACACACTGTGGTCTTGGTTGATATATTACACACTGTGGTCTGGGTTGATATATTACACACTATGGTCTGGGTTGATATATTACACACTATGGTCTGGGTTGATATATTACACACTATGGTCTGGGTTGATATATTACACACTATGGTCTGGGTTGATATATTACACACTATGGTCTGGGTTGATATATTACACACTATGGTCTGGGTTGATATATTACACACTGTGGTCTGGGTTGATCATGTGCTATGACACATATAAACCCCAAGCGCAAATACTTTTCGTCATACCGTCGTATGTAAAATCGTCTTTTTTCTCTTTGGAACTTTATTTTATTCACACACAGATTGTGAGGCTGAGCACAAGGAATAATCATTGTTGTCCTTCTTCTTAAGTTTGGTTGTTTTCTTTATTAGAAATGTATCCATGTGTTCAATCAATTTAATTAATTTATTACTTTAATAGTTGTAATATTACAAACAGGCTGATATACTAATCGTTTTCAAAAAAAATATTAAAAACTTGAATGTTAATATAACTACTAGTATTATTGTCTTCTAGAATCTAGTGTTACGTTATGTGATTTCCAGTATAGATAAAAATAAACATAGACTCGAAACATATTGTTTTCGGTGCTATGTTATTGCAATTGAGTGATTAAAATTAATCAACATATTTAAAATGTGACAACATTTATACCTATTCGTGTTCTTAATTTAGAAAATTGAAATTTCATCCTTTGCCCGCGGACCACAAGGCACATGTCCGCGGACCAGTAGTGGTTTGCGTACCACAGGCCGAGAACCACTGGTCTAGACTTCGCTCTAGTGGCGTCAAAGGCAGGTTCACATATGTGCTGAAGTTTGCATATCAGGAAACACAACAGCACAACGGGTGACACGGTCGAATGACTGCATGAGAAAAGATTATTTAATAGTTTGTGGGATCACAGCTAAATGTATTTGTGGAATCACAGCTCAATGTATTTGTGGGATCACTGCTCCATGTGTTTGTGGGATCACAGCTAAATGTATTTGTGGAATCACAGCTCAATGTATTTGTGGGATCAAAGCTCCATGTGTTTGTGGGATCACAGCTAAATGTATTTGTGGAATCACAGCTCAATGTATTTGTGGGATCACAGCTAAATGTATTTGTGGAATCACAGCTCAATGTATTTGTGGGATCACTGCTCCATGTCTTTGTGGGATCACAGCTAAATGTGTTTTGGGATCAAAGCTCCATGTGTTTGTGGGATCACAGCTCCATGTGTTTTGGGATCACAGCTCCAAGTGTTTTTGGGATCACAGCGCAATGTATTTGTGGGATCACGGCTCCAGTGTTTGTGGGATCACAGCTAAATTTATTTGTGGAATCACAGCTCAATGTATTTGTGGGATAACAGCTCCATGTGTTTGTGGGATCACAGCTCAATGCATTTGTGGGATCACAGTTCAATTTATTTGTGGGATCACAGGTCCATGTGTTTGTGGGATCACAGCTCAATGAATTTGTGGGATCACAGTTCAATGCATTTGTGGGATCACAGTTCAATTTATTTGTGGGATCACGGCTCCATGTGTTTGTGGAATCACAACTAAATGTATTTGAGGAATCACAGCTCAATGCATTTGTGGGATCACAGTTCAATGCATTTGTGGGATCACAGCTTCATGTGTTTGTGGGATCACAGCTCCAAGTTTTTGTAGGATCACATCGCAATGTATCATTCAAGAGCTTTACTCGCTATTATTATTTTAATTTACCCGTAACATTTTCGCTCCCGGATCGCTGTCTTATTGTCTCCTTTTACGTTTTGGTTAGTTGTACTTTCTACAAAGAGTGTGTGTGTGTTATTTGCAGTTAGGATATTGTTGACGTAAATCAGAACCTGTAAAACCTCAGATTAACCTAATACCCTAAGTCATATAGGTTCACGTATAGAGCAATATTTAGGAGGGTATCTGGTACATACTATACCAACCGCACGTCGGGGAAAGCAGATAATTGTAACGCAGTACGGTGCGCTATGAAAGAGTGGCGAGCAAAAAAGATCTACTCATAAATGATTGTTATAGATTTTGTCAAACTGCCACTGTCTGAGAGCACAGAGACAATTGAATTCTTATGAGCACACAGAAATAACAGCTTATGTTTGAGTTCAAAATGATCTTAAATTAAGTATGGCCATAAAATTTAATTTAAAAAAAAACCAACAACAACAAAAAATACAACAAAACAAAACAAAACAAAACAAAAACAAACAACTTTAAATGTTACAAAAGAGATACAAGTTTATCTTTTTGTCTATTTGCATTTAATTGTCCAAATTTTGAGCATTTTTAATAAAGGTATTTTGAACAAACTTTGAACGAACCGTTGAGGGGTCATGGGTTGGGAATGGGAGTGGTGTCACGTGTGGGTGACCATGGTAACGACCTATAGGTGTCACGTGTGGGTGACCATGGTAACGACCTATTGTTTAGCTTGTCTTTATAAAATATTGGATCCATTAACTCTCCCCGTGTGACAGAAAATATAATATATTATAATTTGGGCTGCGGAAATTAACGATTAATTTCTCGATTAATCGTTAGAAAATTTTAACGATTAAATTAATTTTTAACGATTAATCGACCCATCACGTACAAATTATTGGAAGTCAAAAAAGTTGTTTTAAAAAAAACATAGCGTCCGATAAATAATAAGAAATTTCCTGACGATTACACGGCTATTTAGGTTTTAAATTATTGACTGACGGGAATGTTCAAAATGTTGATAAGTTTATGGTATCCATTTTGAGAAATCGTTTGCCTACCATGGTTCTAACAATTCACCTACTTATCAAACCAAATGAAAGGCGTATTAAGCTAATGGCAGTAATGGAGTCTGACAGAAAATGACGACAGCTTTTCTGATGAATTACTGCGTTACAAAATGGAGATGAAAGTTCCTGAATCCATTAACCCTCTACAATGGTGGAATCTAAATGAACATTAATTAATGTCATTCCTTGCCAAGACCGTTTTTGGCATACCAGTTACCTCAGTTCCATGATATTTTTTTTTCAGCTCGGCTGCTTATATTGTCAATTAAACCCGCTCATCACTTGAACCAAATAATGTCAACACGCTTGTCTTTTTGCATAGTTGGTTAAAAGATTACATATAAAGAAGACATTTCAGTGTTATTTAGATTTTCAACAAGAACGTTTAATAAGTGTTAATTTTAACACCATAAATTTTAATTTTTGGCTTTAATCGAAATTGAGTACGGTATCCTTCCGTCTCGAGAGACGATGGTGCATCACCGTTTGGTGGTTTTGGTTGGTTTGCATTTCCTCGTGTTGCTGAGCAGTCCTATCCTTGAGTGACAGTCTTTTCCACAGCTTTTGCACACGAGTTCTGTGCTTCCCAATGTTTTGTCCTTTCTCCTAGCTCTTGTGTTTGTAACCTCCTCCATCCTTCGCTCCTCGGCTACTATGACGCCCTCTTTGACAACTGTGCGCCACGTAGATCTGTCTTCTGCCTTACACTCCCAGTCACTTGTGTTTATTCTGGCTGCTTTCATGTCTCTCTGGCAGACATCTTTAAATCGAAGACGTGGGCGACCTGTCTTCCCCTTTCCCGTTAATCAAAATTAACGATTACTGTATCGTTAAGTTAACGATTAAATTAAAATTAATCGTTAACAGCCCTAATTATAAAATAATTTAATTTATTTTGTGTGTGTGTGTCCCTTAACCTTTTTTCGAGGTCGTAGGAGGTTCTAATGTTTCCATAGAACTTTCTCGGGCTTAGTAGACCTTGACGGAGCCCATCCCTCTCCAGGTCAGCGGAAGACTTTCTTAGAGTTAGTCATTCATCAACATTTTTATAGTGGCTTCAACGTGGGCTAGATCCCACGCCCCTCAGCTTGTGAGGCGAGTGCACTATTGACTTAGCTATCCCATATAATATAATATAATATAATATAATATAATATAATATAATATAATATAATATAATATAATATAATATAATATAATATAATATAATATAATATAATATAATATAATATAATATAATATAATATAATATAATATAATATAATATAATATAATATAATATAATATAATATGATATGATATGATATGATATGATATCATATAATATAATATTATATAATATAACATAACATAACATAACATAACTTAACATAACGTATAGTATAGTATAGTATAGTATAGTATAGCATAGCATAGCATAGCATAGCATAGCATAGTATAGTATAGTATAGTATAGTATAGTATAGTATAGTAATGTAATGTAATGTAATATAATATAATATAATATAATATTATATATAGTAAAAGGCAGCAAGAATGTTACAGTGTAAACAAACCGGGTCACCGGGTATCGTCTACAAGAAAGTCCGTGTTCTTGTCATCAGCTGTTAGAAAGGTTCTCAACGCACTAGTCAAAGAATATTTGAATGTTTGCCATGATAGATTAAGTTCATTTATTTTAAGAGATTTCGCGTGAGACACACTTGCCTTTTTTCTCCATATTAGGTGCTGCAAAAATATAATCTGAAGAAAAATATCTGACCATGATATATATGAAATATTCCATTGAATTGGTATATATATAATAACTACACGAGTCCAATGCTCTATACCAGTGCTTCTCAAACTTTTTAATACTGCTGACCGGCAGGAATTTTTTCCATTGAACCAGGGACCAGTGTACTATTTTTCCTGCACTGACGTAGTGGCGAAATGTCATTTCTTGGTAACTTCTGCGGACCGGCGTCGGATGGCCCACGGACCGGCACCGGTCCGCGGACCACCAGTTTGAGAAGCACTGCTCTATACCACATGGGAGAGATTATGACTATTGTTTCACTGCGCACCAACTTTTTAAAATCAAATTTTAGTCTAAATGGGATCATCATTTAAAAAAAGCAGTCGAAGAATTGTGATATTTATAGCACTGATATTTAAAAAAACAAACCTTTGTGTCATTACTCGTCCTTTCAATCTATGCTTGTTATTAACTACCTTTATTGACTTTTACTAGTATTTTGTCATATTTGAGTATATTAGCGATTTGTGTAGCTCTTGTTTATATTGGTTTAAATGACGATTTTTAAAAATAATTCTTCACTTAAAATTGAAATGTTTAAAGAAGATATATAATTTTCCAATGTGAATACGAAATCTCCGGAGTGTTATCTAACATTCTGTTCCACGCTTGAGGGCACACATACCAGCTATGTCTATATTTCCACAAAATTAAATATTAATTTTTCTATAGTCTCTCAATACCGACCCTCATGTCAGTTTGTGAGAACCACTGGGGTAAAATTACAGTTAAAGGTAATCTCCCCACTGAGTCAGGACTTTTCTTCCTAACGCCGAGTGCAAATAACTTAAGAGCCGAGATCTGTAGACACACGGCTCAGACACGGAAACGGCATCCGTTTGTTGACTGGCTGCCCATCTGCAGATGTAGAAATGACAGTCGAAACAACCAGCAGAACTGACCCCTCCTGCAGATTCACCTGGTGATGAAGAGGCGTAATTATTTAGACCATCTTCGGAGTCGATCAAATGTCTCTGTAATTATTATCTAAAAATTTCGAAATCAATGAATGAAATCTGCTGTAAAGTTATTTCTGATATAAAAGCATGCCAATGGAGATGTATTATTTAATACCATTTAACTTTAAAATCTAATCATTAGTCAATTTTAACGTGATTCTCAAAAATAAAATAATCTTTTGCATAGAAGGAGTGTCTGTAATGTTTAAGATATGATAAATAAAATAACATCTGCAGTTATATATTTTAAAAAAAAACACAAATTTCTGAAGGTGTCGCTATGTTCTTTGATCAATTAATGTATTTGCTATTCTTGATTTTGTTGATGAGCCTTCTTGAAAAATCCTTTGGACAAAATAAAAATGCATGTCAAGTTTCAACTCTCAGCTAAACAAGTGCTGAGTGCTGAGTGCCGAATGCCGAGTGCCAAGTGCCGAGAGCCGAGTGCCAAGTGCCGAGTGCTGAGTGCCGAGTGCCAAGTGCCGAGTGCTGAGTGCCGAGTACCAAGTGCTGACTGATAAGTGCTGAGTGCTGAGTGCCGAGTGCCGAGAGCCGAGTGCCAAGTGCCGAGTGCTGAGTGCCGAGTGCTGAGTGCCAAGTGCTGAGTGCCAAGTGCCGAGTGCCGAGTGCTGACTGCTAAGTGCTAAGTGCCGAGTGCTGCGTGCCGAGTGCTGAGTGCCAAGTGCTAAGTGCTGAGTGCTAGTGCTAAGTGCCGAGTGCTGAGTGCTGAGTGCCGAGTGCCAAGTGCCGAGTGCTAAGTGCCGAGTGCCAAGTGCCAAGTGCCGAGTGCTAAGTGCCGAGTGCCTATTGCCAAGTGCCAGGCGCCAAGTGCCAAGTGCTGAGTGCCAAGTGCCGAGGGCCAAGTGCTGAGTGCCAAGTGCTGAGTGCCAAGAGCTGAGTGCCGAGTGCTAAGTGCTGAGTTTATCACTATACCAACAAACACACAAACACATAATTCGGTTGTTTTAAATGAATAAAGGGTTTTTAAAAAATTATTTTTCTTTTAGATTAGAAATGAATTTCAAGATGTTTTTATTTTATATTTTTATTATTATTTTTGTTGAAGGTGGTGAACCATTTCAATGTTAATATTTGATATTAAGTGTAGAGATATTCATTCTAGAATGTTATACATACGGCTTTCCAGCAACGGAAACTCAAAAAATGCGTTGGAATTTTAAAAAAAATCATTTTAATGAAATCAAAGTTTGCCGATAAGTTTATGGAATTCGAATCATAATTTTTTTTACAAAAATCGTCTCTTTAGTCCTCTAGAAACTTGATCTGAGGATTAACTCAAAGATTAAAGTCACGTGCAGCTTGGGGGGCCATTGTGCGCTCTGGAGAATGGAGGCCGATGATGAAAAGCTCTAAGCGAGGTATTTGGATGATCAAAAGTCTTATTGCCTTGTGAGACCTGGAGTCTGGCAACGTTGAACAGCTGTGATGTAAAGATCAACAGTCACGCGTATGCGATGATCAAGAGCATGATGGGAAAGTGTGGACCACCCTGAGGATTCATAGTTACGTTAACGGAATGCCGGACGTTCTCTGAAACATTCAAGTCAATCCTTATAGGACGGCCTGAAACATTCAATTCAATCCTTATAGGACGGCCTGAAACATTCAAGTCAATCCTTATAGGACGGCCTGAAACATTCAAGTCAATCCTTATAGGACGGCCTGAAACATTCCAGACTATCATTGTAGGACGGCCTGTAACATTCCAGACTATCATTGTAGGACGGCCTGTAACATTCCAGACTATCATTGTAGGACGGCCTGTAACATTCTAGACTATCATTGTAGGACGGCCTGTAACATTCTAGACTATCATTGTAGGACGGCCTGTAACATTCCAGACTATCATTGTAGGACGGCCTGTAACATTCCAGACTATCATTGTAGGACGGCCTGTAACATTCCAGACTATCATTGTAGGACGGCCTGTAACATTCCAGACTATCATTGTAGGACGGCCTGTAACATTCTAGACTATCATTGTAGGACGGCCTGTAACATTCCAGACTATCATTGTAGGACGGCCTGTAACATTCCAGACTATCATTGTAGGACGGCCTGTAACATTCTAGACTATCATTGTAGGACGGCATGAAAGGAAATTTGCTTATTTCTGAATCATCGGGGCACGATTATTATTTTTAATACTTTAATTTTATCTTTCATTTGCTTTTGAGTTGTATGTGTTATTGAACGGATATCGTTACTGTAGTGTGTAGATGAGAATCTTTGATTGAACGGACATCGTTACTGTTGTGTGTAGATGAGAATCTTTGATTGAACGGACATCTTTACTGTAGTGTGTAGATGAGAATGGACATCTTTACTGTAGTGTGTAGATGAGAATGGACATCTTTACTGTAGTGTGTAGATGAGAATGGACATCTTTACTATAGTGTGTAGATGAGAATGGACATCTTTACTGTAGTGTGTAGATGAGAATGGACATCTTTACTGTAGTGTGTAGATGAGAATGGACATCTTCACTGTAGGGTGTAGATGAGAATGGACATCTTTACTGTAGTGTGTAGATGAGAATGGACATCTTTACTGTAGGGTGTAGATGAGAATGGACATCTTCACTGTAGGGTGTAGATGAGAATGGACATCTTTACTGTAGTGTGTAGATGAGAATGGACATCTTCACTGTAGGGTGTAGATGAGAATGGACATCTTTACTGTAGTGTGTAGATGAGAATGGACATCTTCACTGTAGGGTGTAGATGAGAATGGACATCTTCACTGTAGGGTGTAGATGAGAATGGACATCTTTACTGTAGTGTGTAGATGAGAATCTCTCTCTTCTGAAACACGAAATTCCATGATATTCTGATCCAATATATTAAAAACTGCTTAAATGTTGTTTGAAAAACGTATTTTGGACCGAACTATTTTAAAAATAGTGACATGATATTGTTCACGTATTCTTTCAATTTCCGCTCAGGATTCTGTTAAGGTTTTTGTTTGTATTACATCAAAGAGAGCTGGGCAGAGAGAAAAAAACATCTTTTTATAAAACCTTTAAGCATTAACCATCACACATTGTCTTGACCAAACAAATTTTGAAAACATCTTTCTAAAATAAACTGTATAAAGTAAGTCGCGTTTCCAGTTGCAAACGATAAAGATAAAAAAGGTTGATACATTCATTAGTTTTGAGGCCTGAAGAGCCAGGGCGGGAGGAAAATAAAATCACTTTAAAAAATACAAAAACAAAACAGAACAAAACTTGCGTTCTGTTCTCACATGTAGTGTTCATAAATCTACTTCCGTTGGGATCTGAGACTGGGTCACAGTGACCTCAGGAACCACATGTTCTCGTGAACGAATGGCGTAAAAACCTGGCCATGTTTATTGTCCAGCCGGGAGGAATTAGCTGGCACATGATTGGAGATTAAACGAATTGAAGGGCACTAGGCTAGAGATTAAACGAACTTTGATATTGATATTTGAGACAACTTAGATATTGATATTTGAGACAACTTAGATATTGATATTTGAGACAATTTTGATATTGTTTTTTGAGAAAATTTTGATATTGATATTTGAGACAATTTTGATATTGATATTTGAGACAACTTAGATATTGATATTTGAGACAATTTTGATATTGATATTTGAGACAATTTTGATATTGATATTTGAGACAACTTAGATATTGATATTTGAGACAACTTAGATATTGATATTTGAGACAATTTTGATATTGATATTTGAGAAAATTTTGATATTGATATTTGAGACAATTTTGATATTGATATTTGAGACAACTTAGATATTGATATTTGAGACAATTTTGATATTGATATTTGAGACAATTTTGATATTGATATTTGAGACAACTTAGATATTGATATTTGAGACAACTTAGATATTGATATTTGAGACAACTTTGATATTGATATTTGAGACAACTTAGATATTGAAATTTGAGACAACTTAGATATTGATATTTGCGACAACTTAGATATTGATATTTGAGACAACTTAGATATTGATATTTGAGACAACTTAGATATTGATATTTGAGACAACTTGAACATTTTGTTGTCAGTTTGGGGGAGGGGGGGGGGTGGAGTGGAGGGACGGGACTGCAGTGAAGAGATTTTTAAGGCAAGGGAAGAGTACTCTGGTGCTGTTGTTTTTTCTTAAACTTGTTTCATGTCTTTTTCTTATCCTTCTTTTTATGATGGACTCACGATCAATACTGTGGTCATTTTGGACGGTCAATACTGGGACCATTGTGGACGGTAAACACTGTCATCATTGTGGACGGTCAATACTCTCATCATTGTGGACGGTCAATACTGTCATCATGGTGGACGGTCAATACCGTGATCATTGCGGACGGTCAATAATGTCATCATTGTGGACGGTCAATACCGTGATCATTGCAGACGGTCAATACTGTCATCATTGTGGACGGTCAATACTGTCATTATTGTGGACAGTCAACACCGTGATCATTGTGGACGGTCAACACTGGGATCATTGTGGACGGTCAATACTGTGATCATTGTGGACGGTCAACACCGTGATCATTGTGGCTGGTCATTACTGTCATCATTGTGGACGGTCAACACCATGATCATTTTGGACGGTCAACACAGTGATCATTGTGGACGGTCAATACTGTCATCATTGTGGACGGTCAATACTGTCATCATTGTGGACGGTCAATACTGTCATCATTGTGGACGGTCAATACTGTCATCATTGTGGACGGTCAATACTGTCATCATTGTGGACGGTCAACACTGGGATCATTGCGGCTCCTGTAAATAGTTTAGGTTTTGTGTATACGTCTGTGAAGATATTTTGTAGGGTCGCTCATTGGGGTACTTGTTACTGGAGATGTTGGGACAAGAGTCGATAGACACAACGGCGTCAAGTGTTTTAGCCTCATCTGATCCTTGTTGAAGCGTGTCCCAGTCACAAATTGTCTATGGAAGGATCAATCAGCTCCTGTATTGGGTTCTTGTTTTTATTTGTTCGTATTGCTTATCATTGCCGCGTCTCTGTCTTTCTTGGAGAGGACCAGGTAATTATGTCCTGCAGCAGAGGACCAGGCAATTATGTCCTGCATCAGAGGACCAGGCAATTATGTCCTGCAGCAGAGGACCAGGCAATTATGTCCTGCAGCAGAGGACCAGGCAATTATGTCCTGCAGCAGAGGACCAGGCAATTATGTCCTGCAGCAGAGGACCAGGCAATTATGTCCTGCAGCAGAGGACCAGGCAATTATGTCCTGCAGCAGAGGACCAGGCAATTATGTCCTGCAGCAGAGGACCAGGCAATTATGTCCTGCAGCAGAGGACCAGGCAATTATGTCCTGCAGCAGAGGACCAGGCCATTATCTATTTTAAAAAGCATTGTTAGCTAGATCAGTTGTCGCGTAGTTCTGAGAAATGGTCAACCCAGCATATTATGGATGCTGTCGACACTTGATGTGCTTCTGTGTCAGCTCAGGACAGAGCATGCTGACCGTTGCTGGACAACCTCCAATTATAGTCTTCAGGGTGCATGGGTCCCAGATTATAGACCCGTAGCTACAAACCGGCTGGACAAAGGTTTTATGAGCTTTTTCTTTTACCCTGGAATTTGCGAACCTGACGTTTCACAGCAAAAACTCTAAGGCAGCGGTCCCCAACCCCCGGCCGCGGACCGGTATCACGCCGTTGAACAAATAGTACCGGGCCGCCAAAGGAACATTAAATTAGACACATTTTATTGACAGTGGTGTTTTTTTCTTGGGATTGTGCGTCTTTCCATAGACAAGAGCCAAAAACTTGTAACCCGTTTTGGTGGCACCCGGTCAAAAGAGCATCAATGACACATGAGCGCATATTTGAACAACCCCCATACAATCAACGCCACCGCCACCCCTAGCCATCCCCACTCCCGGTCAACGGACCGCGTTAAAATTATCAAACTTTGTCCGGTTCGCGGCGATAAAAATGTTGGGGACCACTGCTCTTATGAACTGTTTTCCAAGCTGTACACAGTGCCAATATGTTCGTCCCGTTGAACCTCTCCTTGTATAGTAACACCAAGGTACTTTGCTGAAGAAACTGACTTATACACAATGGCCACGAAATTCGTAAGAGTGGTGTTGAGGTTTTCTGCCTGTCGAGGCTCACATTGTCTTGCATTTAGCAGAATGAAACTCCATGTCTTGGCTTTTTCCCCACTCAGCTGACTGGTTGAGTTAATGTTGTAGCTGATCCTGGTCAGAGCTTTTCCCCCACTCAGCTGACCGGTTGAGTTAACGTTGTAGCTGATCCTGGTCAGAGCTTTTTCCCCACTCAGCTGACTGGTTGAGTTAATGTTGTAGCTGATCCTGGTCAGAGCTTTTCCCCCACTCAGCTGACCGGTTGAGTTAACGTTGTAGCTGATCCTGGTCAGAGCTTTTCCCCCACTCAGCTGACCGGTGGAGTTAATGTTGTAGCTGATCCTGGTCAGAGCTTTTCCCCCACTCAGCTGACCGGTTGAGTTAACGTTGTAGCTGATCCTGGTCAGAGCTTTTCCGCCACTCAGCTGACCGGTTGAGTTAATGTTGTAGCTGATCCTGGTCAGAGCTGACCGGTTGAGTTAATGTTGTAGCTGATCCTGGTCAGAGCTGACCGGTTGAGTTAATGTTGTAGCTGATTCTGGTCAGAGCTGACCGGTTGAGTTAATGTTGTAGCTGATTCTGGTCAGAGCTGACCGGTTGAGTTAATGTTGTAGCTGATTCTGGTCAGAGCTGACCGGTTGAGTTAATGTTGTAGCTGATCCTGGTCAGAGCTGATGGCAACTGTCATGTACACGACAGTGTCGTCTGCTAACAATCTTTATTTGGATATCAGATTCTTTGACAGGTCATTGTTATACGCTTGATATAAGGAGGGGCCTAAAACTGAGTCATGAGTGACCCTGGACCTATTACCTGTGATCGTATGAATGGCTCTATTACCTGTGGTAAACTTTCGGTTTTAAACTTCCGGAAATCCCAGGTGAGCTCACAACTCAGCCCCCCCCCCTCCAGTGTACTCAATGACCATTTCCTCTGAGCACTAGATGACCAGCTCCGCCACCCAAGTGCACTTGTTGACCCCACACCCCCATTGCACTTGTTGACAGCTCCCCCACCAAGGTGCAGTTGTTACTCCGCTACTAAAAAAAGAACATGGTTCTCTTTCACCCCCTCCACCCCGGCCCTTATTCCTGTCAATTTTAGTTTTAAGAAATTTGATAATTTCTTTGTGAACAACGATCTCAATCTTAAGCCTTAAGCCATAAAACAATTTGTTTCAAGCATCAACTGACTGAAAACCAAAAGCAGATTAAAAAGAAATACAGTTCTGTACAGTCTGAAGACATTGTAAGTTTCTAGGGGCTTCTCTTTAATCCAAACAAAAACCATCTTATGAACTAGCAATATAAAATAACGAATTAAGGCGATTTATTGATATTTCAAATGCTCTACCAAAACACTCGTGACATCCGGTGCAGTACACAGATCCCAACAAGCTGTTTAACGAATGAGTTTTCTAAAAGAGTTGATTGGTGTTTATTTGAAAACTTTTCAAAGCTTAAATAAAATGTTATAAAAAGTATTTATTACAACAATAATATGAACACGTATTTATTACAACAATAATATGAACAAGTGTTTGATACTGAAATTAAAATGTTCACTATTTGATAGAGAAATAATGTTATCATTGAGCTAACAAATTAAATTAAAGACAAGCAAATAAAAAGGCCGTTTAAAAAAAAAGATATATTTTTAAAAGGGTTCTAATAGAAATAATTAAAAGGAAACACTTGATCATTTCCGGTTTAATGCCAGCCAATCAGCATTAATTTGTTTGAACACTTCCGTTGCCCGTGTAAACATGCGCAGTGGCGTCAGGAAGCGACCTGGTGTAGTGTTCTTCAAATGGCGACCGTTAGGTTAAATACATGTCGGGATACGATATCTGCCACAACTTCTTGTTTGATCAGCCCTGGCCATGTCATCTGACCTGGCCATGTCATCTGCCCTGCCCATGTTGTCAGCCCTGGCCATGTCGCGGCGTCTAATCTAACTTTTCTGATTTGCATAAAATTTATTTGTCTTTAATTTCCATGCCCTGCTCCGGTGTAACGGTTCTTTGTTAGCATTGAGTAAAGACATGTTGTGTCTTGGCACACAAGTGCAGATATCTGGAGTGTGTACTGACTACTGACTGGCGCCAATGTAAGGTGTCTCAATATGACCAGCATGTATAAGATTAGTTCCTATAAACAAAGAACAATGTAACAAGAAATGAGTTGTTGAGATTCATTGTTTCTCGTTATAATATCCTACAGAATTAAGATGAGAGCTCTTAAATGTGGCAAGTGGTTCCTATCAGGGTAGAAAAAAAAGAGTGTCATAACTTTGACTACTTTTTTCTGAGAAAAAAACTTGGTATGTGAATTGAATGGGGGGGGGGCTATTTGTAAATCTAAGCTTATTACTCCCCCTTCTTTAGCAGATTTTAACTTAACTTATATTTTTTATATAAATATCTGGTTCCACATGGTCCGGGTGCCAAAAGTGTAGGGTTCCACAAGTTCAGGGTGCCACTAAATCTGGGTGCAACCTATCAGGGTGCTACTCAACCAGGGTGTCACAAGGTCAGAATGCAACTCAACAATTGTGACACAAGATCAGGGTGCCACTCAACAATTGTGCCACAAGGTCAGGGTGCCACTCAACTAGGGTGCCGCTAGATCAGGGTGCTACAATAGCCTAGGGTGCCACTAGATCAGGGTGCTACAATAGCCTAGGGTGCCGCTAGATCAGGGTGCTACAATAGCCTAGGGTACGATATGAGCGACTGTCGTGTTGCTCATTGATTTCTTTCGGTGAGCTTACGTCTATGACGTCACTCATCGTCTCACTTTTTGCTTAAGTCTATGACGTCACTCATCGTCTCATCTTTCACTGGGTGCCAGTTACCTTTATCTTGTTTTAATTGAACAGCTCTTGTATATGTCATAAATGTCAATCTTTCCACAAGTCAGTCTGATGGCCAAAGGTTCAGTGGTCTCATGGCCAAAAATTCAATGGTGTCATCATGGCCAAAAGTTCAATGGTCTCATTGCCAAAGGTTCAATGGTCTGATGGCCAAAAGTTAAATGGTCTCATGGCCAAAAGTTCAGTTGTCTCATGGTCAAAATTTCAATGGTCTCATGGCCAAAATTCCAATGGTCTCGTGTCCAAAATGTCAATGGTCTTGTGGCGAATTGTGTAATGATAATTACTAAGTCCCATATTGACAACCCACACCAGGTAATCAACTTGTTAGCTCACTAAACCAAGTCTCCTTAAAGATTCGGTTTCCTTCGGTTAAATGCTGGATCACTTCATCACATCAAATGATTTCGTTTAAAGTTCACTTAATGAAGACAAGTCAAACATTTTAAAAATTTAAATGCTGAAAATAAAAAACATCGCTTTCATTTAATGTGATGATAAACTCGCCCTTAAACTTCTGAGATTATCCACAGATCCTTCTCGAGATGAACGGACGACTTTATGGAACAGTTAATGGCTAGGGTGATTTCCGGGCCGTTTCAAAGACGTTTTTAATGTGTACCGGTAAGCTTCTGCAGGCAGCTTCACAAGTTAAAAACCTTTCTGAGCTCTTTGGGGCAGTTGAAGAGCTCGTTAGGGCCCCGGAGCTCGGCGGATATTAGTAGTGGACAAAGCTTAATATTTTTGGGTGTGTCTATCAAAGTGAGATTTTGGACTTGTTTTGAGAAGATGGAAACTCATCACATATTTTATTTTTTATTAAATCCCTTATATTAACTTCGACATCTTGTCATCTCTCTCTGTCGGTCGTGCGCGGACGGGCGGAAAAACAAAAGTAAAAACGGACAAACTTCCCGTGATGCCATCGAGCTGACATTTCTCACATAGACTCCTGTCACCTAACAATGCATTTTATCAAAATTTCAAAGTGATTGAACGTACCATAATTAAATTAATGCATTTTTAGTTTATCTCTACACAAGTATATGTAGCGGCGTGATTTTGTTTACATTTTGCGTGTCACGCTGAGTTCAGTCCGGCGATCGGTGACCAGACCACCACCCCGCTTTTTTACGGCAAAGGGGAGTTAAGGCAGTTTCAGTCTGTAAATATATGTCGCGTTTGAATATGATCAATACTTTTAGTTATGTCTCATATATAAGGGATTTATAGTAAAAAAAACTTTGTTTTTACGGGGTTGTTTAAATTTTTAAAAAAAAATGTGTGGATGGCGTTAATTTAATCTGGAGGACTTTGTTTGGAGATTTAGGACCTTGGAAAATGTCGAGCCGTTGTTTTAAGTCAGTGGTTCTTAACCGGTGCTCCGCGGAGCACTGGTGCTCCGCGAGGTAGTTGCAAGTGCTCCGCGAAATTTTGAGTTAAGTTCGGATCATAATGTTAAAAAAGTATTTTTAATTCCCAATTCATTTTTGGTTTTTACAGTAATGCCCCATAATGGACAAATTTCTTATCAAACGAAAAGCGAATGATTCGGAAGAACAAAATACTAAAAATGGACCGAGTACAAGTGGAAGCGGTAGTAATACTCTTGCTGCACATATTGTGTCTGATACAAACGGTAGAATTAAAAGAATAAAAATTAATCGACAGTATTCTGAAGAATAGTTAAGTTTTGGATTTACATACATTTGTGAGAAAGAATATCACATTCCACAATGTATTGTATGTGGAGAAAAATTATCCAACAGCACGATGGTTCCTACCAAGTTGAAACGTCACTTTTCTACAAATCACACCAACCTTGCTACAAAAACTAAAGATTATTTCAAACGATTGTTAGATACGCAAGCTAAACAAGTAAAATATTTTGAAAAAACTGAAAATTTCCGATAAGGCACAATTGTTGTCATATAAGGTTGCTGAAATGATTGCTGTTCAGTTAAAACCACATACTATAGCAGAGTCTTTAATTATACCTGCATGTTGTGAAATGGTTAAAATTATGTTTGGCGATGAAGCAACAAAGGAAATAATGAAAATTCCTCGTTCAAATGATACAATAAAAAATAGAATTAAAAATACGTCGGATGATATCGAGAAAACAGTTGCCGATAAGCTTTCCAAACGGCATTTTGCTCTGCAAATTGACGAGTCCACTGACATAAGTGGAAAAGCTCATATACTAGGGTTCGATCGTTTCATTCATGAAAACGAAATAGTGAATCAATTTCTATGCTGTCTTGAGCTTACCGAACGTTCGACGGGACAAGATGTCTTTGATTCTATTTCTTCTTATTTCGAACAATTCAAAATATCATGGGAGTTGTGTGTGGGAATTTGTACGGACAGTGCTCCATCAATGGTAGGCTCTTTAAAAGGGTTTGTGACTCTCGCCAAGAAAAGAAACGCCAATATTATATCTACTCACTTTTTTTGCACAGAGAATCTCTGGTGTCCAAAACATGACCAGTAGCATTAAAACCTGTGCTAGACAAAGTTGTAAATATGGTAAACTTCATAAAATCGAGACCTTTGAAAATACGCGTCTTTAAAAATCTTTGCATCTCTATGGAAGCCAAGTACGAATCTTTGCTTTTGCATTCTGAAGTGATATGTTTATCCAGAGGAAAAGTGTTACGTCGTTTCTTAGAACTGAAGGATGAATTGATGACCTTTTTCCAAAATGAAAATATGGATTATTTTGTGGAATATCTTCAAAATGAAATTTGGTGTGCTAAATTGGCATATTTAGCTGATATTTTTGATTATTTAAATTGTGTTAATACCAGCCTTCAAGGAAGAATAGAAAAAAAATTTAACATCGACCGACAAATTGACAGCCTTTTGGAAAAAATTTATTTTTTGGAAAAATCGTTTGTTGGAGAAAAAGAAAGTAGATATCTTTCCTTCTCTTAATGATAACACTACCGACGAAATTATTTCAGCAGTAAAAGAGCATTTAACTTTATTAGAAGAAAAGACTGAATTTTATTTTCCATCAATAAACGTAGAAACATATGACTGGATACGTAATCCCTTTGCCACGGTTGACACATCAAATAGTAAGTTGTCATACCAAGAAGAAGAAGAATTAATCAACCTATCATCGGATCGGACACTTAAAATAAAATTTTCCGAAATGGTTCTGGGGGAATTTTGGATCTTTGTGCAAGAAGAATACTCAGCTCTCTCCATGAAGGCACTTAAAATCTTGTTGCAATTTTCAACATCATATTTGTGTGAACTCGGTTTCTCGATAGTCACCAACATAAAAACTAAAAAACGAGCAACACTTACTAATTTGGATGAAGAATTGAGGGTAGCTATTTCTAAAATTAGGCCTAATATCACTGAAATTTTTAAAAACCGTCAAGCTCAGGTTTCACATTAAATCATTTTATTTTTCTGAATTAAATTTTGCTCAACGTTATTTTTTACTTATTAAATTTATGTTTATTAAACATTTGTTTGTCATGTTATAATTTTAAACTCTTATGTTATAATGTTTTATTTTCAATAAAAGTCGTACGTATGTGTATTTGATTGTTTTTTTTACTCCTCGATTTTGGTGCTCCCCAAATTTTTGTCATGATCAAAAGTGCTCCCCGACTTCAAAAGGTTAAGAACCACTGTTTTAAGTGATGCCAGAGCACAGGTGCCCTCCATTCCATAGAAATTGTTTCTACAGTCACGAATTTCTCAACCGCTGGCCTGAAATAATGAACAGCCTAAGGCATGACGTAGTGCACAACTAAGCGTGCTACGTCATGTGACACAGGCATATTCTTGTGTTTTTATATTTTAAATACAGATGTGCCCCATATTTTGTTTGATGATAGCATATCAGTGAGTCCCCCCCCTCTCCCTCCATTCCTGACGTTTAACGATGTTACACGTGTCTAGTATAGTTGATACCATGAGGTGGCTTCGTGGTGTGATGTGGTCATGGCCTGGTAGTCGCCAACAATGGACAGTGTTAAGGTGACCTTCGGATCTGTCTTCTAGTTCTGCGAGCTCTGGTGATTGACGCGTCGCTGTAACGGATGGTGGATGTTCAAAACTACCGAACAGTCGCGATAGTTAATTACAGGTGGAGCTGGGGGGAGACAGCGCTCAGATTGAAGCTTTTGTGAAGAGTGTCGAGTAAGAGAATCTGAATCTGAAAGAAAAATAATATTTTAGCTGTAATAGGACTTTTAAAAAAAAACAAAAAAACTTTTGAATATTCTAGATGTACAGTCATCAAATTTCCGTGCAGAGTGTAACAAATACCTTCCCTGCCCCCCTCTTCACAGCTTTTAATGATTTACTCTTTAAGATGGGAATCTGTGAATCTATTTTAAAGCCTAATATTCACTTTATAATTGCTGGCCTTATTGATCTATAGTCATCATTTATTCATCCGTTCGTTCATTCATTTCCTTGCTTCTGTCCTTATAATATTTCAGAATGATTTGCTGTTAAATATAAATATTAATTAGCATTTAATGCACGCCTCTCCCATATTCTTTGCTCTTAGTCTCGTATTACTAACACAAACAATCCACTAAAAGGAAGGCGTGAACTACATCTACTAAAATAACTTTACGTCATGCCGTCAGTGAAACGACTTTCTAATAATCCAAATTCGTTTTGGATATTTTCTTACTATGCTGTTGGTAATCGGCCCCAAAGTGCTAGTCAATCTACATGCTATGTCTGTATTAAGCTTGGACACGTGTTTTGAAAAAGAAAAAAAAACTTCAGTAGGCGCGTCATAACTTGAGCCGTTCGTTACATTGCAACGTTTGAGAAGCACTGCTCAGAGCTTGCAAGAGTTTAGTTGTCTCCACCTTCTCGTGTACACGCTTCCGATCTCAGGCGTCCCAGCTGATGCAACCCACGTGATAACTCGCCGTCATAACAACTTTTGACGTCATGCATGATGTCATCGGCTATTAGGTTTGGGGGGAGGAACAAAGGGGACATAATGCGGGCACGAGCTGAGCTCCTGTGATGACACATTGTTAAGAGTAATCGGAGACAGAGGCGTAGTAACGCCCCTTTGTTGAGTTGTGGTTCTGAAATTGGGAGTTAAAAAAAACGGTGTTCCTCCAATTACTTTATCATGTAAGGAATAACTGGTTAAGATAAAATTGTTAATATGTTAGAAATGTGATCCTTCTGTTACAATTTAAACGGGATTGAAAAAAAAATAGACTTGATATTTTGTTCAACGGCTGTGAGCTACGAATAGATTTACAACCAAATCACAAACAAGCAAGTGTGTCGGCAATTAAGAGTACAGCCTATTCACTGTACCTCAAAGTCATATTACCTAAAAGTCAGATTACTTCAAAGTCACAATAACCCAAAACAGATTAGCTCTAAATTAGAATACCTAAAGTCAGAATACCTAAATTGTAGGTACCTAAAGTCAGAATAACTAAAGTCAGAATACTTAAAGTCAAAGTACCTAAAGTCAAAACACCTAAAGTCAGAATTACTAAAGTCAGAATACCTAAAGTCAAAGTATATCCAATTCAGAGTCATACTGAACAGAGCTCGACTGAAGTAAACAAGAAGAAGATGGGCAACTAGTGGTGTATTGATTTGTGTACTACGTTGGTAAAATTAAAAGAAGTGTAAAATGGTGTATTGGGGTTTACAGCTGTGTTTCAAAGTGTTCAGTATTAGTGACCTTTGGGAGAACAAAAAACATGTTTTATCATCCTTTTCGATTCCAAGCTACAAAATCTAAATCCTAATCGACTGATACTATTAGTTGAGATAAAGAAATTAACCAAGTAACAATAAAAGTATACAAATTAAACATGTTCAAAAGATACACTTTTATTAGATTATTTAGAACGTGCTATATTTAATCATTATTCTTTTCCAATAATTATTTATCTGCTCTTATCAGAGTCGGGCTAAGAACTTATAGCTTTCTCGTATGCAAACGGTTTTGAAAAAAAAATCGAAAAACTCTACATTATTTCGGAAAAAGTGTCATCATTCGAAGCCCAACCTAAACTTGTGTTCTTAGATATTGTGTCTGAAAAATTGTCTGAGAAATGTGTCTGAGAAATGCTTCCAAGAAATGTGTTGGAGAAATGTGACTGAAAATGTGCCTGAGAAACAAATCTGAAAAATATATCCAAGACATGTGTTTGAAAAATGTGTATGAAAAATGTGGCTGAGAAATGTGTCCGAAAAATGTGTCTGAGAAGTGTGTCTGAAAAATGTGTCTGAGAAATGTGGCTGAGAAATGTGTCCGAAAAATGTGTCTAAGAAATGTGTCTAAGAAATGTGTCTAAGAAATGTATCTGAGAAATGTGTGTGAAAATGTGCCTGAGAATGTGTCCGAGAAATTTGTCCGAGAAATGTGTCTGAAAAACGTATCAGAGAAATGTGTTTGAAATATGTGTCTGAAAAATGTGTCTGAGAAGTGTGTTTGACAAATGTGTCTGAGAAAAGTGTCTGAAAAATGTGTCTGAGAAATGCATCCGAGAAATGTGTCTGAGCAATGTGTCTGAGCAATGTGTCTGAGCAATGTCTCTGAGCAATGTGTCTGAGCAATGTGTCTGAGCAATGTGTCTGAGCAATGCGTCTGAGCAATGTGTCTGAGCAATGTGTCTGAGCAATGTGTCTGAGCAATGTGTCTGAGCAATGTGTCCTTCTGTTTCAAGATGAATCGCCAGGAGATCACAAGGGAGACACGACGGTTTTAAAGTTTCAATTGTGTCCCGTCATCATGGCTTCTCATCAACATCTGTCCATTTATGCTTCATTACCAGGGAGAAAAAACAACAAACCTTTCTATGAATGCACTAAAAGATGGAATTTTTAAAGTTTAAAAATAAATAAATAAGTGCTTCTTATTTACGTTGGAAAAACGTCCTTGAAAATCCCAACCAGTGAAATAGAAAGTATTTAAAAATCGTGCTAGCGGAGGAATAAAAAAAAATAGAAACGAAAAACTTAAAGCTTACGTCGAAAAAAAATTCAAACAGAAATATAAACAAAGCCAGCCTAATGCACGGATTTTGCCAAAAATCTAACTTTTGCAATGACGTCATTCTGTTGTGTTGTTTTTTTGAACCGCACATCCCCCACAATACTCTCAAATGACTACGTACGTCATAATCCCGCGTATATGATGTAATACATCGCTGGGTGCTTCTCACGCTGTCAGAAACTAACACGTCGTCTGCTAAAGTAGTCTTGAAATGTAACCGCGCTTTGGGCGTGAGCAGCGCTGACAGTCGAGTGAATGAGGCGAGGCTGACAAGTGGAGCAGTTGTAACAATTTGTATCAAGTTGTAACTGTGACAAGTGGTGAAATTGTAACAATTTGTTTCGTGTTGTAACTGTGACAAGTGGAGCAGTAGTAACAATTGGAGCAGTAGTAACAATTTGTATCATGTTGTAACTGTGACATGTGGCGCAGTTGTAACAATTTGTATCATGTTGTAACTGTGACATGTGGCGCAGTTGTAACAATTCGTATCATATTGTAACTGTGACAAGTGGATCAGTTGTAACAATTTGTATCATGTTGTAACTGTGACAAGTGGAGCAGTAGTAACAATTTGTATCATGTTGTAACTGTGACATGTGGCGCAGTTGTAACAATTTGTATCATATTGTAACTGTGACAAGTGGAGCAGTTGTAACAATTTGTATCAAGTTGTAACTGTGACAAGTGGAGCAGTTGTAACAATTTGTATCATGTTGTAACTGTGACAAGTGGAGCAGTTGTAACAATTTGTATCATGTTGTAACTGTGACAAGTGGAGCAGTTGTAACAATTTGTATGATGTTGTAACTGTGACAAGTGGAGCAGTTGTAACAATTTGTATCATGTTGTAACTGTGACAAGTGGAGCAGTAGTAACAATTTGTATCAAGTTGTAACTATGACAAGTGGAGCAGTAGTAACAATTTGTATCGTGTTGTAACTGTGACAAGTGGAGCTGTTGTAACAAGTTGTATCATGTTGTAACTGTGACAAGTGGAGCAGTAATTTGTATCAAGTTGTAACTGTGACAAGTGGAGCAGTTATTTATATCACGTACAAAGAACAGATACAAACACGAAATAACATTTAAAACAATTACTAGACAGAGTAACAGGGGTATTAGGTGTAGCGCCATACTTGAGTAGTAAATGGGATTGGTAGCAGTGGTGATACCCTGCATGTGAGAACCGTTGTTTCTTCTTGTCGCCCAGCGTCATGTGTGACTAATTAAACATTTTACCTTATGAAAGGGATTGTTTACATGGTGATCCACACGTAATTGACCAACAGAGGGACGGAGTTGTAATATGTAGACGAGGAAATATAACAAATATGCAGCAACAAAGAAGCCTCTTCCGACATTTGCAATATAAAACACAAAAGAGAAATTCATTGCATAAATTAAACACAACACAAACAGATAAATATTATTATAAACAACGCATACCCCCCTCCCACCTTCCCCAAAAGTTAAATCCCTTTTTCGACACACAAGTACAAACGAACAAAAACAAACGCAACTTAAATACAAACAATACCCACCATATCGCAAACGGTCCTCACACGAAAACTCACAGACACGGCCTCGCGTTTTTGTAATGGCCAAAGCAACACGGTACAATTATTACGTCTATACCGGACTATACCACAACTCAAACACGAGGTCAAATTTGAGTTGCAGTTATTTGCATCAAAGCACTCTGGCAGAGTAGCAGCTCCTGCTGGCAGAGTTAGCAGTCCCTGCTGGCAGAGTTAGCAGCCCCTGCTGGCAGAGTTAGCAGCCCCTGCTGGCAGAGTTAGCAGCCCCTGCTGGTATATGACACCAACGTTCGTGGTGTGCCAGGGAAGAAAATTAATTATTTTAACAAAAGTCTGTACGTCACGTGACGTTGGTGGAAAGGGGTGAGTGTGGAAGGAGGGGCGTTAACTGCATGGTGGTTGATTTCATGGTGAGTTGTTGCACCCTGGATGTTACATTTTTGGATGTCTTTATTGTGCATGTATATCATTTCCGGATATCTTCATGGTAAATGTCTCAATCGTGAATATCTTTATTGTAAATGTCTGAATTGAGAATGTCTTTTTTGTGGATGTCTTTTTGTATGGGTAAGTATCGGCATTAGGAAAGCGTACATTGTAAATGTCTTCAGGCAAATGTCTTCATTGTGGAGGCCTTGATTTTGAATGCAATACATGTATAAATAAAATTGCTAAAACAAAGAAATGAATGAGAAAAAATTCAATGTCATATACAACAGTTTCGTCACAGAAAAGTTTAAATGCATCAGAAAACGGTTCGTCCTTTTCCAGCCAATTAAAATTTATACCTCATTAAGAAATGGTTCTATTTTGAGAAATGTTTTTTGTGTTGTTGTTTTTTTAAATATAAATATGGAATTAATAACAGTTTAGATCTTTTTTTAAAATATTGTTGTTAAAAAACTTATGTCTCGATCAATTAATCGGACTCCAATTAACGTAGAATTTACAAAGATCTCTTATTAAGATAAGTCCAAACAGAATAACCAGATACTTGATTAATATCTTTATGACATTGTTACAACTGAAAACGCGGATGATCTATTATTAGATTTCCACCATTAAATGACAAAAACCAATAGAATAAAATATTTAAAGGTCATTAATATTTCAGAACACAATCTTGACAACTCATCTGCCTCGACAATATTGACACTTTCATTTGACCAATTCAAGAGACATGGTATGAAATGAGAGAAACATATATTATGTCAATGAAAACTATGTCCCATAATCCTCTATCACAACCCTCGTAGAAAGAAAGTATTTGATAAATAATTTTAAGCTACAAAAAAGGTAGAAATATCTTTGTCAAACACTGACAACTCAGTCGTATACGTATATTTTACGTATACGTATACTTTATTATGTTAGTATCCTTAGAGACGAGTTGATTTTTCAAGTGAGAGAAATGAGGGTCGTATATGCTACGCAGCTGTTTTATCTTGTCTTATCTATACCGACGCTCCTTCTATACAGAAGACCATCCCCGCCGTTTCCCTAACTAGTATCAGGCACCCATTCGGAGCTGGGGGGACTCAGGGACACCCTTGGCCCCGGGAACAAATCCCTGCCTTCACGGAGATTCGTGTCCATGAACCTCGGTAAGCCAGCCGAGTGCGCATGCCACTAGACCAGCGTGCTTTAATAGAATCTATAAGTAATACCCTTTCGGTGGGGGAAGTGGGAATTTTCGTTTCCATCTATTTAAATCTGAAAAATCTCAACTGCCGAATGTAATTTGGGTCTACCAAATAACAAACACATACACGTATAAAAACTCCAATCTATCATCGTAGCGCTAAATATGACTTAGTGGGGACCAGATGTCAAGAAAGCTACCCTGTCAAGTGCTACTCGCTACCTCGTTTTGTTTCACCGTTCACGACCAACGAACAAGGCCTCGGCGGTTGAAACAACATGGCTCAGAGAGAAGCTGGAGATAGTTTGATAACGGAAGTGACGTTCAGTAAACAGGCCGGACACGGGACACAAGGGCCACTCATTGTTCCCCCAGCAGGCGGAGTTATGTTCCGTCTGCCAGCGATTACTAGGCGGGGTTATCGCTCATAGAAACAAAATGACTGGGGTCCATGTGCCGGGGAGTCCACCTAACAATGGACTAATGTCTAGTCATCTTGGTGGACATATGCCATCTATGTCTAGTTGTCATTGTGGACATTTGACATCTTTATGTCTAGCTGTCTTGGTGGAAATATTACATCTTTATGCTTAGTTGTCTTAGTGACCATATGGCATCTTTATGTCCAGCTGTCTTTGTGGACATATTACATTTTTACGTCTAGTCGTCTTGGTGGACATATGCCATCTATGTCTAGATGTTATGGTGGACATTTGACATCTTTATGTCTAGTTGTCTTGGTGGACATATGTCATTTTTATGACTAGTTGTCTTGGTGACCATATGACATGTTTATGTCCAGTTGTAACATTAACATTGCTTAACTAGTTTAATTTTTTAAATATCTATTTGTCTTTTGTTATCGTTAACATCGGACACCGTTCGTTTTAGTTTCTAGAGCTCCTACTAACAAGCTTATTATAGTTTTCCAGAGACAAGCTTTGAACACATCTCATTTGGGAAAACTTTTAGGTTGAACAGATTTGACTAAATAACGTACACACTCTTCAGATTCCACTCTCACTTTACCGGAGTAGATGAGGAGTGGGGGCGACAGAAGGAGGCAGCTGTTTGTCTCAAGAAATCACAAGCCAAGCTACACCTATGATGCCGAGAGTTTGTTGGTAGTCATGAGACCCTTAGTTTGAGGATTCATCGATTGCTTTGTGCTGTTGGTGTCGGTAAACAAACAATTTTTGAACAAATTTCGGACAATTATATTAGCTCTAACAACTGTACGTTATAAATTCTGACACAAGCTTCAGAAATTTAACACAGACAATTGACTCAGATTCAACATAGACAATAGACCCAGATTCAACATAGACAATAGACTCAGATTCAACATAGACAATAGACTCAGATTCAACATACTCATATTCAACATAGACCAGGGGTCGGGAAACCATGGCTCGCAGAAAAATGTTCATTATAAAGAAAAAATGTTTCTTCAGACTATTTGATCTAAATAGTTTTTGGAAAAAATTCTTTAAAAAAATAAAAAATTAATTGAATATAAAAAAGAAGGAAAAAAAAACCTCGTCATAAGTCAATAACTTTACTAATTATTTTCTATTTTTATGCCTTACGTGAAGTAAAATATTCATGAAAGTTTCGAAGCGGGAAAATTTTTGGAGGTCCCATGTTGATTGACCAATCAATTCTATCCGAATAGTAATGAGGAGAGCCATACGTGATAGAATGATATAATAGTAATGAGGAGAGTCATACGTGATAGAATGATATAATAGTAATGAGGAGAGCCATACGTGATAGAATGATATAATAGTAATGAGGAGAGCCATACGTGATAGAATGATATAATAGTAATGAGGAGAGCCATACGTGATAGAATGCATGAAATAATCAAGGCCATGGGTTAGTAACCTTAGGAGTTAGATTGCTATTTAAGGGAGAGAGATTTTGGGATTCGGGATCAAAGTGATATCAGTGATTTCTATGGAAAAGTTGCAAAAATACATTGTTCAAGTGGGGTTGGTGTATATTGATACATTGTTCAAGTTGGGTTGGTGTATATTGCTTTCAAAAATAGCGGACGATGTGTGCATGTGTAAAAGGGTCCACACAAATGATTGTAGTCGGATCAGAAAGTAAACTTTCGTTTTAATGGCGTTCTAAGCAAACTAATTTTAGAAACCTTTTTGACAAGATGGCTAAAAGAAAGAAAGACATGAGTATCGTACTTTTCAGCAGGAATGGACGGAGGAATTTGCCTTTATGGAGAGAACGGGTTCTGCGGTGTGTTTAATATGCAGTGATAAAATTTCGTCTATGAAACGGTCAAATGTAAAGCGACACTTCGAAACACGCCATTCTACATTTGCATTGAAATATCCGGAGGGAGACAGCAGAAAGAAAGCATGTCAAGAATTGCTATCAAGAGTGTAAGCTGGTCAGCAGCAAATCCGTGTTTGGACCCAAAAAGGTGATTGGAATTCGGCTAGCTTTGCTGGCGCTTTAGCTATTGTAAGAAACGGAAAGCCATTCACAGTATGCCAAATCATTCATGCTTGATGTTGCCAATGAACTTTTTGATGACTTTTCCAATAAGGACAAAATAATTAAACGGATAAAAGAAATGCCTCTGTCGGCAAGAACTGTTCACGATCGAAGCATCATGATATCAAATCAAATTGAAGATATGCAAGTGAAGGACATAAATGCGGCACCGTTTTTCTCTCTCGCTTTGGATGAGTCAACAGACATAAGTAATTTATCACAGTTCAGCGTGGTTGCAAGGTATGTTGTCGGTGAAACATTACATGAGGAAAGTCTTGCTGTTTAGTCTGAAGGGAACAACAAGAGGGCAGGATTTATTCGAGTCCTTCACTGAGTTCGCTAAAGAAAAAAATCTACCGATGGATAAACTTGTTTCGGTGTGCACTGATGGTGCTCTGTGCATGGTCGGGAAAAACAGAGGATTTGTCGCTCTTCTTTGTGAGCATGAAAACATACGCATCCTAAGCTTTCATTGCATCCTACATCAGGAGGCGCTCTGTGCTCAGATGTGTAGCGAGCAGCTTGGTGAGGTGATGTCACTGGTCGTTCGGGTAGTCAACTTTATTGTTGCCCGAGCATTAAATGATCGCCAGTTCAAAACACTGCTTGATGAGGTTGGGAATAATTATCCTGGTCTGCTTCTGCACAGCAACGTGCGTTGGTTGTCAAGAGGGAAAGTGCTCAGCCGATTTGCGGCTTGTCTGAGCGAAATAAGAACTTTTCTTGAAATGAAGAATGTCGAGCATCCCGAGTTAGCTGACACTGAATGGCTCCTGAAGTTTTATTATCTCGTAGACATGACTGAACATCTAAATCAGCTCAATGTGAAAATGCAAGGCGTTTGAAATACAATCTTGTCCCTGCAACACGCAGTGTTTGCATTTGAAAACAAGCTAAACTCTTCATCGCCGACATTGAAACAGGTCGTTTATTACACTTTGAAAAACTGGGAGAGCTCAAAGATATCTGCACATCAAGTGACCTTGCTCAACATCTTAATATTTAGCAGCTAGCAGGCTTCAAGTCCAATCTCCTGCAGTCATTTAAAGCGCGCTTTGGAGAATTTCGCGAGCACACCCGTCTTTTTAAATCCCTTATATTAACTTCACCGCCGTCTCGTTCGTCGTTCGTCCCTCGCCCGTCCGCCCGCGGAAAAACAAAAGTCGAAAATGACCCACTTACAGTGAAACCATCGAGCTGAAATTTAGCACACGGACCCGTCCCACCTAACAATGCATCGTATCAAAATTTCAGATTGATCGAAAGTACCGTAATTAAATTAGTGCATTGTTAGTTTATCTATATAAATCACTATTTAGAATGTTTAGTCGTCATCTGCTAGAGTTGACCTAGTTTTAAAGCCAAGGGAGATACGTTCGGTTTCAGTCTGTAAATGTTTGTCACTTTTGAACATAATCGATACTTTTAGTTATGTCTCATATATAATGGATTTATAGTCAAAAACTTTGTTTTTACGGGGTTGTTTAACTAAGTTCATCCCCCATCCACACGAGTGTGCAGTGGACAGCACTGACCTGAGTTGCATCCCCGGAGTCTCCGTCAGAGATTTTGAGCTCCAAGCTGCTGACCTGAAGGCCTCAGACATGTGGATGAATAAGTTCAACTCACTGAATGAACATTTGAAATACTTGCAAGACAGCAAGCAGAGTTGGCGAGACAACACAAATGGTCAGAAATGAAAAAAACTTCAACACGCAGACCAGCTGATTGTCAAAACTTGGAACGGGCTACCCGTCACATACAACACAGTTCAGCGTGTGAGTATTGCTGCACTGACAATGTTTGGCTCTACGTATGCATGCGAGTAGTCTTTCTCACATCTAAAGAACATCAAGACCAACCACCGATCACGTTTAACGGATGGAAGTCTCAACGCCTGCATGAAGCTTAACCTCTCCACGTATCAACCAGACTACAAAGCCATAAGTAAATCCATGCAGCACCTTAAGTCGCATTAATGGTAAGTAATACTCATTATTGATTATTTTAGCAACAGCATTACAGTGTTATTAAAAAGATTGCAGAGCATAATTATTGTGCTTTTAGTGTTGAAATTACACAAAATGCACACATGTACTTGAATTTTTAGTTGTAAGAAATATGTATGGCTCTCACAGAATTACGTCTCTAAATATGTGGTGTTTATGGCTCTCTCAGACTAAAAGTTTCCCGACCCCTGACATAGACAATAGACTCAGATTCAACGTAGACAATAGACTCAGATTCAAAATAGCCTATAGACTTAGAGATTCAACTCAGACACTGAGATTCAGACACTAGACCAATACATTAACTTGGTCACTTAACTTATGATACTATAACATCAAAAAGTAAAATGCCTTCCCTATAACGGTAAAAACATTACAATACATACAATTTGTTTATGTCCATCCTATAACATGATTATCAATATTGGAAATATTTATAAAAAATTATTTTTTTTAATACGGGCCACAAAAAAGCCTCACCCACCAAACCTTTCCCTGGCCAACTTCCGCCATCGTCCTGTTTATGAGCAGCAAACAAACGTTTTCTCACTGACATTCAATTTCTTAACAACTTGACGGGAACAATTTCATTACTGGCATTTCAGTTCTAAACAACCGAGTCGACAAAGCTGTCTCGGGTATCTATTTCAGACTTGAACAACATTTCATCGGAGTTGATTGTTGCATTATACAACGACCTGCTTTAAACGCACGCATACACGCACAATCACGCACACACAAGCACATACAGAACCAAGCACACACACGCACGCAAACAAAAACTGCCGTTGATTTAACAAGAGACGGGCACGCCCCTTCCGGTCGGAACAAAGTTTATTTATTCTTCATTGTAAAAACAGAAAATTTGAAAAAGAGAAACATTTAAAAGAAATTATTGGTGCTCTATTCCCACAGCCGTGTGCCTGACCTTGGGGGGAGAGAGGAGGGGGGTAGTACAGCGTGACCTCCAAGGCATAATGACCCAATGAACTCAGCAATGTCAGCGGTAAGCTACGGGAACAAGGAAATTTTCGGGTGGAAGGGGGAGTAAGAACAACTGCTCACAAAAAGGTGGGGACAAGTGTGTAGGAAAGGGGAGGGAATGCAAAGCAAGAAACTAAACACATTACTAAGGGGAAACAACAACTTTGGAAACAACATGTGAATTCACGTTTCCAGCCACGATTCTAAGCTCCTTGTCTACTTAGCAAGGGTTCAAGAACGCCTGTCTATTTTTCAAGGACTCTAGCATCCTAAAATCTACTTAGCAAGGAATCTAGCATCCTAGGCTATTCAGCAAGGGCTCTAGTAATGAAAGATTAATCTCCAAGAAGAGCTTGTCTGGGAATATTTGAATGTCCATTAAGTTTACATTTAATTTTATTTGTGCGTGCGTGTGTGCATTCGTACGTGTGTGTGTATGTGTGTGTGAGAGGGGTGGGTGCGAGACAAGCTTTACCTTCTGGTTCTGTATCACGTTTTTTTTCTGGAAAGCGCCTCAACACCAGACGGCTGTGGATGTGTCAATAAAATTTATTGTCAAACAAAAAATCAGAATAAACTTTATCTCTTACTCATGGTCTCATTTAGGGCCGTCCATAAATGACGTCACGTGATTTTTTGCCGATTTTTAACCCCCATACCCCCTCGTCACACATTGTCACAAAAACTTAGACCCTCTCTATAATATGACGTCACAAAGCTTTGACCCCTCCCCCTTAAAAGCCGTATTTTTCAAATGAAAATTATTATGTTTCAAATTACTTTTTGTCATTTAAGTATGTATTCAGTGTATTCAGTGTATTCAGTGTATTCAGTGTATTCAGTGTATTCAGTGTATTTAGTTTAAGTCTGCACTCGAATATCGTAACACGTGTGGAGCTAATGAAAACGTCATTAAATAAATTGTAAGCAATCAAATATTGAAGTGGAGCTTCCATTTAAAGCAGCCAATTTTGATGTGACGTCACATTTCTTAAACACCCCCGTCCCCTTGGTCACACATCGTCACAAATACGTGACCCCTCCCACCCCCACCCCTTTTTTACGCACGTGACGTCATTTATGGAGGCCCCTTTGAATATTCCTAATATAACTATAGAACTATTGCAGCTAACTGTTCATATTAGGTCTAATGGACCATTTTTCAAATGACTTATATAAAAGAAAGGAAATGCATAAACTATTACAATACCTCTAAAAAGAATTTGATGAAGTTACCAATTCTAAATTATGAAACCTAAAAAAACTAGAGGATAGAAGAACAATTAGCAAAGTAGTAATAATACATAAAGGTATTAATTCTAACTTGGAAATTCGGAAATACAACACAAATGTAACTTAATACAACCCTCAGATAGGCATAGGGATAAAACACAATTTTCTTATTTAGTATGCAAGAAAAAACACATACAAATTCTCTTTCTTTCCGTCTGGGATTCGGTCGCGAAATGAGTTGTCCGAACAAACCAGGAAAATCAACACACAATTGACAATTAAAACTCTAATCAAATTAAAAGACAATACATGAGCCATTGATCATTTCATCCAATGCATTGTTTCATCCAATTTATTGTTTCATCCAATTTATTGTTTCATCCAATTTATTGTTTCATCCAATTTATTGTTTCATCCAATTTATTGTTTCATCCAATTTATTGTTTCATCCAATTTATTGTTTCATCCAATTTATTGTTTCATCCAATTTATTGTTTCATCCAATTTATTGTTTCATCCAATTTATTGTTTCATCCAATTTATTGTTTCATCCAATTTATTGTTTCATCCAATTTATTGTTTCATCCAATTTATTGTTTCATCCAATTTATTGTTCCATCTAATCCAATTATTCTTTTAATCCAATTATTTCTTTCATCCAATGTATTGTTTCATCCAATTATTCTTGAATCCATTTGTTTGTGACACGAGCTTCCACCCCACTTAACCAGAGTTGATGCTGCCTCCCCCCCCCCAAACCTTGTACACAATCCCGCCGTTACTTTAAAAAACGGGCCTCTTGGGAAGCATGGCTACAAACATTAGACAAGTTGTACATAGAGCGGCAATCTGGACAGCATGTTGAGACTGAGTGTCTTTCATAGACCCCCAACTTGTGCAGCCCTCCCATTCCAAGGTCTTCATCACACAGAACTAGAAATATTTTGTTTGTTTTTGTAAATACCTATATCTTAGATATTAAGTTTAAGTTAGTAGAAACCTACTGATATATTTAGTTTAGGTTTGTAGAAACCTACTGAGATATTTAGTTTAGGTTTGTAGAAACCTACTGAGATATTTAGTTTAGGTTTGTAGAAACCTACTGAGATATTTAGTTTAGGTTTGTAGAAACCTATATCTGAGATATTTAGTTTAAGCTAGTAGAAACCTACTGAAAAATATAGTTAAGTTTGTAGAAAGCTATATCAGATATGTACATACAGTTAATAATATATCAAATATCTCATGTCTCTTGATTATTTTGTTACGGTGACGCTAATTTTTCTTCCAAGTAAATATCAAAATGAGACACATTTTCTTCTTTTTATTTTTTCACATCGCCGGCTTCACGATATTGTAATTTTCCAACAAATCAAACATAGAAATAGAACAAATGATTTACAGTAAAATATGGTTACACACAATGGTGGACATTTAAAAAAAAACACACAATTCTTTACTTAACAGTAACCATTCAGTTGGTCAGTAACGGCGGATTAAAACTGCACGGGGCCCCTGGCTGCAATTCGAACTGGGGCCCTATCCAGCCAGCGTCCCTTTAACTAAAGTGATTGCTAGCAGCTAATATAAGACTGTAACTTGTAACTATTCAGCCAAAAAGATTATTCATGAAAAAACCGAACACGAAGAAAGAACTGTTTGCCGGTATCTTAAAATTGAGTGTAAAAAGACAATTTTTTTTTAAAGACACATGAAAAGAAAGACCCCCCCCCCTCCATGGGAATCGACCCCGCCATCGCTTGTATCACAAGCCTACACACTTCCATGAGGCCAGGAGAACCTGACGGAAATGGTAAATTAAAAAAATATATATATAGTATTCTTTAATATTTTCTCTTATAGAACATAGTAAATCAGGTTTTTCGATTACTAAGACTATCGGGTCAGAATAGCGATCAGATTAATAGATAAGATTTTATTAATTTATTTAATTTATGATATTTTCAGGGATTCATGCAAACATTTGTCCACCTTTATTATAAAATATACTAAGTTTGGGGGCCCCTATATCATCGGAAGACTCTGGCTTTGCCCGTTCAGCCCCCCCCCCTTTTAATCCTCCATGGGGTCAGTCGATCAGTCAGTCAGTCATATTAAGTCAGTCGATCGGCCTTTCATAAAGTTGGTAAGTGCTTATGATTCTCTCTTTTTTAAACCGACATTTAAAAGCTAATGTCATAAGTCTGTGCATTATAATAAATGTAGGATTGTCAAATTCTGAATTTACTAACAAATCCTGTTTTAACAAGACTAAAAACGAGTATTGATTAAACGACTTCTAGTGGTTGGTAATGAGAAATATCTGTTAACACATTCTTCAAAATTGATTTCATGCATTAGCTTGAACTAGAAAGCAATGAAAAACATCAAACAAAACAAAAAACAAAACAACAACAAAAAAAAGATTTTAAAAAAATACTTGAAGCAGCATAGCAAAGCGAGTACCTTGAACTGAAGATTTAAATATTTCAGCAGCAAGTAGTCCTACACGTTACCACCGGACAACATACATAGTGTAAACGGCACTTTTAAAAACTTTTATTAAATGTGTATGCAACGTGCTTTAAAAAGGTCACCTGTAACTATTATCCAACAAGTAATTACCATTCATTACCATTCATTACCATCATTACCATTTATTACCTACTTATAACATGCGACATCGAATATGCACCAAACAAGAATTTCTATGACGGGCGGAAGAAGGCCGTCAATCGAGGGATTATTCTGTAGGATTTTTCTTCCTAGTTTTAGATTTGAATATCTTAGACGCATATTTATGAAGACATCCCTCAATTGGCGTGCCAGGAACTCAAGTATAAATAATTAAGAAGAATAATCACAAATTATTTTGTAGAAAACAAACCACTACAGCCTCTTGCATAGCTCCCCCCCCCCACCCACAAATTGATACGCCATGGCGCCCAGATATGTTCCGGTTGTCTGGGACTCGGAGTCTGACAGATTATCTACGTGTATTTATTTACTTAGGTGGGGAGACCCGCTAATTATGATGACTGAGTCTGCCTGGAGAATATTACCTAAATAATTGCGGCAAATCTCCCTGTCTTAAGTACAGCTGTACATCAGTCCAACAATGGGATGCGGCTCTCCTGCCAGTTGCGTGGTCTGTGATGTGGATGCATTTGCATCATGATACGTCTGGCTCTATAGGTTGGCAAAGGCGGCAACCAGATGGGGAGAACATGCGAGCATTCCTGTGTGTTTTTAAAGACAATAATGTTGCAGTAAATTTTTAGAAGGGCTATGCAGCTAAGTATTTTTTTTTAAAACACTATTTCTTGGATTTAAAAATGTGCTTTAAAAAATTTAATGAAACTATGTTTATCTTGGGGATTCGCCACTGTGATATATTGCTGGCTTGTTTATTTCTCTGTACACTCAAACTGACTTCTGCGGGAGATTTGCTTGTCAGAAATTTACCTTTGGCTGGATTATCGGTATAAATTTCAACGGCTGATAAAGGGGGGGGGGTGGGGTTAGCCGTAGCTCTCATTAAAGGTTTTGTTTTTCGGTGCATTAGGAGGAAGGAAGGTTTCTTGCAGCTCTGATTAGAGCAGGGGTCACCAAACTACGGCCCGTGGGCGGCCTCCGGTGGCGATGCCATTTCGTCCGGCCCATCAAGGATACTTGAATGATGAATGTGCTTTACAAAACATGTGTCATACGAAACGTTTTCATAAAATGTAAATATATTTAATTTAGAATACTACATCATCAATCGTGCGGTGTAATCACTGCTGCCAGTTGCCACAAATTAACATTTTCACTTAGAATGTTTATGGAGCCACATATGTGTGTTAGGCCTGATAAACTTATTCTATTTTTAATTATTTTTGTTTTTAAGTCTTTTATTTTATTGCCATTAGCTTCCTTGACCCACGATTAACACGGAAGGCCAAACTTAAATTTAGTTTTTCCTGTTGCGGCCTTCGCTCGTAATTTTGTGAGCCATCCGGCCGGCTATGAAAAAAAAATGTTTGGTGACCATTTGATCAGAGGTTCCTCCGTGCATTAGGAGGGAGGAAGATTGAGGATCGTGATCAGTATTCTTTTCTTTCAGGAGGCCTGACATTTTAACCACTACCAAAGCTCGGTCATGGAACTTTGCTCGCTTCCCTGTTTCCGGTTCGGCACGGGCTGCACCAATCGCTTTGACGTCTGCACCCGAGCCCCGGAGAATACGTGATGGCGTCATGATGACAGAGCGCCACCGGAAGTGCAGGTGGCATAAGGTAATCATCACAACATGGCCGACGGGTGTTCAGTTTTTAGAAAAAATATTTTGCGTTAAATCGTGTTCTTTAATGACCTAATGAGATCCACATGTATGAGATATAAAATGTGCACACGAAACCATTCAGATTAAACGTTTGTTATTTCAGATTTGGCTTCAGAAAAAAAAAGGGGGAGGGGGTTCTCACTGCGCTTGGTAAGGTAATCTTGGAAAAAAACGGGGCGGGATGCATTTATTTTAAACTGAAAAAAAAACTTTAATGTTAGCAGGACCATATATTTTGTTGGCTTGTGCTAACTTCGATGTCGTGACTTACAGGTGTTTTAATATAATACAGAGTTTTATTTCTTTCAGAATTATAAGAGCTTTAAAATTATATTGATGTAGAGACGGAGAAAAAATATAGAGAGGGAGAGAGAAAAGGGGGGGGGAGGGAGGGAGAGGTACAGGTGGGTAGGATGGGGGATTGGGAGGAAAAAGAAGAATTGCAGTTTTCTTATGGCCATTGAGCAGGATTTTATTTGTGATGAATAGAGGGAGGTAGTGATAGAGGGAGGTTGGTGATAGAGGGAGGTTGGTGACTGAGGGAGGTTGGTGATAGAGGGAGGTTGGTGATAGAGGGAGGTTGGTGATAGAGGGAGGTTGGTGATAAGGGAGGTTGGTGATAGAGGGAGGTTGCTTATAGAGGCAGGTTGGTGATAGAGGGAGGTTGGTGATAGAGGGAGGTTGGTGATAGAGGGAGGTTGGTGATAAGGGAGGTTGGTGATAGAGGGAGGTTGCTTATAGAGGCAGGTTGGTGATAGAGGGAGGTTGGTGATAGA